>OMPJ01016414.1:22602-32916 GCA_900312935.1 Carapus acus
CCGGGACCTGGACACTCGATCTCACCCACGTTCAACCTATTTTTGTCTATTGAATCTTGTGAGCCCTCGCAGAGAATGGAAATCCCAGACCGCTGTCACAGGGGGACGGCCTCTCCTCCCATGAGTGACAACACTCGCCACTCTTTAACGGCTTTCGTCAGGGCATTCCTCTCGGCAAAGCCAAGCCCCCGCCCCCGCATGCCCCACCTCCCACCATCGACTGAGGCATGTCGGTGGGAAGGATATGGCAGTAAAGAAGAAGAAAGGTAGACATTCAACAATTCTTTGCACCAAGCTGACACCTAGCAAAACCCATGTCTGGTTTCTAAGTTTTTGGAGACTTTCACAGGCTGTAATTTGAAATATTATCAGTAATGTCGTCAGCTTCTTTGTGCTTACAGCAGTTTGTGCATGGATTTGATACATGCAGCTGTCTCTTCTTGCTGAAAGGGTAATAGGGATGTCAGATATTGGCTTTTTTGCCGATATCCGATATGCCGATATTGTCCAACGCTCAATTTACCGATATCGATACCAGTCGATACCGATATGTGCGCCGGTAAACGCTTCAGGAGCGCATAGGCACTATTTCGGTGTAAAGCAAGCATTCTTTTATTTTTATCGGTTTTTATTAGGGATGTCCGATATTGGCTTTTTTTGCCGATATCCGATATGCTGATGTTGCCCAACTCTCAATTTACCGATACCGATACCAGTCGATACCGATATGTGCGCCGGTAAACGCTTCAGGAGCGCATCGGCACTATTTCAGTGTAACACAAGCATTATTCTATTTTTATCGGTTTTTATTTCATCGGTTTTAAAGCAAAAAAAAATCTGATACCGATATTACATTTTTATGCTAGTATCGGGTCGATAATATCGGTGGGCCGATATTATCGGACATCTCTAGTATTTTAGTGCGTCAGCGCTGGATCTTCACTCTGGTTTGCGCTATCTTGCACCTTCCAGAGCATTATCAGCCATGTAGACCAAATAATTTACTAAAAATGGCTCCCTAGACCCTAAATCACACCATTTAGGGAAGGTAAAAGGAATGAGAATAATTTTCAGAGCAATCCGATAACAACTAGAGATGTGTGATAATATCGGTCCACCGATATTATCGGCCCGATATTAGCACAAAAATGTTATATCGGTATCGGATTTTTTTTGCTTTAAAACCGATAAAATAAAAACAGATAAAAATGCAATAATGCTCGAGTTACACTGAAATAGTGCCTATGTGCTCCTGAAGCGTTTACCGGCGCACATATCGGTATCGGCTGTTATCGGTATCGGTAAATTGAGAGTCGGACAATATTGGCATATCGGATATCGGAAAAAAAGATATCGGAAAAAAAGCCAATATCGGACATCCCTAATTATCAGCCATGTGGACCTCATTAAGTCACGATTAACACAACAACAGGGATTTCCTTCTACCTCGATGCAACCTTAAAAGAACAGGTTGCTGCTAATGTGGTCTGAAACACAGCCATTGGTGTTCACCTGTTTATCGCTGATTACTGATAATGATAACAGCTGCGAAATGGAACTTGGGAGTTGTTTCAGTTACTTTTTAACATGTTCTGCACCTGAGAGTAGTTTGTGGACGGTCACCTTAGAAATGGCAATATTAAGAAAGAAATTAGGGTCACATTTATGGACTGAAAAACTGCCCTTTGACAATAATTTCAAACAGCAGGTGAAACCTTAGCCAAATAACCTAGTGAGCGCCAGTCATACCCACTGCTGCTGGACCTCCCCCATCTGGTCTATATAAAGCCCCGCGTCTGTCACGGACACTGTACCCCAAGGAAGCAGTCTAGATTGAGAATTAAGCGAAGAGATAAAAGCAAGCAAAGCGGCGTTGGGCTTGGACGAATATTTGTGGTGCGTTAGCCAGTAGTTCCGTCCCACACAGTCGGAGAGGTAAGAAAACAATTCTTTCATCATTACAAGAAGATTTCAGCAAGATTTCACAGAACTACTGTACTGACTATCTGGAGCTAGATAGGGCGCAAGAGCGTGCAGCAGCGTGTGTGTAAAGGCATGGTTAGTGCACTGGATGCAGCTCAATGGTGCTATCTGGTGTAAATGTAATGCAGTTCTGAGAGCAATGTTGTAACAATGCAGCGTGAGGACACTTTAGATAAATTTGAGTTTGAAAATGCATCTCAGCTGCTGCTCATCAGAAAAAAAAGACTAAAATCAAAAAAGCTAAAATCTCAACAATCTCGGTGTTGTGAACATTTGAAATTTTCAGTCACTTTCTTGTTTCCCCTGCAACATTTCAATGATTTTCACATGTTGACTACTTCCATTTAAGAAAGCGTTCTATTCTCACGGGGTAACTAACATGTTCAACTGGTGATATAATGGTGTGATTTCACTTGACTGGTTTCAAACATGGGCTTTGAATAGCTGTGCAGCTGAAAGGTAAGAAGAATCATGAGGTCTGTCACTTCTTCCTAACCAGAACGTTTTGCCTGGCAAAGTCTGCTTTTAATCAATTTTTTTGACTAAACCTTCCAACTTGCGTTATAAAGGGCCACTGAATAGTAATACCTAGCCATGCTAACTTTATTGTTCCTTGGTATCCGAAGGCAGGCACGACGAGACACCCATGAATGGATGGAGGAGCCTCCTGGGCGTGGAGGTACACTACCTGTCAGACCACTTGAATCCTGTCTGGTGGGTTTCAGCGCTTCACATAAATCAGGGTTGAGAGCCGAGATGTGTAAGAAGTAGCAGTTGGAAACATGTTGGGAGAGTTTAGCTGCTAAATGTGGTCGCTGATCATCATGGTCTGTGGCCTAACTTCAGCATGCATGGCCACATGCTGCTTGATTATTTAATATAGATTGCGGGACCGACATTTGATTTTGCTATTCACTGAACAGCATTACATTATGTTTGACACTCAATTATTGTATGGGATAAAAGTTCAACATTAATGTTTAATCGATTTATCAGTCAATCCCAGATATCACTACGGCTTCTAAAATTGCCGACGCAGCTACAAGCACCGGCCGCGGCTCATTCAATGGATTTTATTTTATTTTTTATGCATTAATTCCTCGTAGCAGAGACAATAGGACAGCACAGATATAAAGTATTGAAACGACTAAACTTGAACTTGACTTGTTTTGAGTGGCAGAGGGGGCGCACTTGACTGTTCACCCGCATTGTTGAGCAACGAGACGATAACGAAGCGCCATGAGTCCTTCCACCCATGGGAGGCTGCGGTCAGGTGTATGACTCCGAAACAAGAGGACTCTACCGCAGCCACAAACACTAACAAGCGCGCAGACGAAACCTCTCGTAACAGAGATGAGCAAGTAATGTTTCAGATAACCCCCATAAGCCTATTAAGAGGGGAAAATCGTGTGCGTGCGGATAGAAGACGGACAGTGGATTTCAGCCAGTGACAGCCAGCACGGAAACAACATGCTATGACCACGGAAGGCCTGAAAATTAGCCATAAAACTGCACATCCAGCCGGTGAGGTGGATTCCGCCGCACTCAGAGCGAAGCCTTCATCCTATCGCTTTGTGTGATGGAATTAGGGGCCCATTGATTTGGAATAAGAGGGATAACACTCACCTCGTAGTGCTTCATCTTTCCAGAATGCGGCCCCCTCCTTGGAATCCAAAGTGATTGACAACTGCATTGTCCAATCAAATGCTTAACACGCCAGCTTGCTGCGGCCAATCACACGCCGAATCCAAAAGGGGCGCGGTTTTACTGCCCCTACAGCTCCACAGCCACTTGGATTTTCACAGACAGGGCGCAAGGTCAAACTAACCCGTTAAAATTTTCTGGTGCAATCTCAGACTTGGATAGATGCAGAATAAAAGCAAGTACATATTTAGTGGGTTGGTGGGCACACCTCATTTTGTTTCACATCAATATCTTCGTATTCCATTACTCATTATATGCTGCTGACATGTGAATCCAAGGATGCAGCATTTGCACATGGTGCTCTCCAGAACACTGATAAAAATATGTGGTGAGAATGTGTGGTGAAAAAAAAGAAGGTGATGTGTGTTGTGTGTTCTTGGGTGGTGGGTGTTTTATTTGTATATTGCACAGAGCACCTTCAAGAAATGGGACCAACACAGGACAAATGTATCCAACAAAAGTATTCACTAGCTTCTGCATGGTGTCATTTAATTTGTGGCTCTGTTTTAATCAATATTGGATAGGTTGACAAGTGGCAAAAACAAGTTCAGATCCTACATACTAAGTGGTGCATCATGTTCAAGCACACAACACTTCTGCCGTCAAAAATGTGTGTTAAACTTTGCCAACAAATTCAAGGAACAAATCAAGTACAGACATAATAAGTGCTGCTGCATGTTAAAACATGCAACACTTTCCCAGTTATAAAAATGTGTTAAACTTTGCCAAATACTTGCAGCAAATTATTAAGACAACACCCATTCAAAAAACTCACAGCTGTGGATAAGTTTAATGCCATTGTTGGAATAGAAAAATAGATTCAAATAGTACTGTCACACTCCATCCAGAGCTATCATCACACCTTAATCATAGAGAAAAAGGTCTCAGCATGACAGCTACATGTAAGAGGGACAAATGTCATAAATGTTGAGAAAGATGTCGAGGAAAAAACAGCATTTAAAAACATCAGGAAATGGGCCATGGTTTGGTTACTTCAGGACAACGTCTGGAAAAAGGGAAGCTCCATGACACCAACTCCCTTTCCTGGCCGGTGCAAGGATAGCCCACGAATCCCCTCCTCCCCTTTGGACTGCACCCACTGAGGAGCTTAACATCAGATGGATTACATGGCCCATCTGGCTCAGTGGTGTCCTCAGATCCCCGGGTGGGGGGTTGGCCGTGCGGTCCCGTGTTTTTACCTTACACAGTGGCGTGGATTACGATCCGGTTGCGCTACGACGCATAAATTCCGACAGCCCGTGAACGCGCCAGTGGGCTGTCGGACTGCTCATGACGTCACGGTGGGCGTGTCCACCTCCTGTGGAATCGTCACCGCTTCGACTGCGCTGGCAGCTTGTGGACAACTCCAGAAGTTTCTGCGCTGTATATCAGGAGAATGGTCGATGCCAGACGGCCCCAGTGGAAGTAGAGTACAACGCCGAGAACGCGATACTGAAGTTCCGTGAAATTTAGTCAACGGCACACTCAGTTGAGATGGGGAAAGACTATTACGACATTTTGGGCATTAAGAAAGGAGTGTCGGAGGAGGACATAAAGAAAGCTTACCGCAAACAGGCGCTGCGCTATCACCCCGACAAAAACAAGTCACCGGGAGCCGAGGACAAGTTTAAGGAAATTGCCGAGGCTTATGATGTTTTGAGCGACCCGAAGAAAAAGGATATCTATGACCGATTCGGCGAAGAAGGTATGCTCTACTTAACACCCTCGAACGGTGTCAATTATTTCAACAACTATCTGTCTGACTACTTTAAAGGGCTTGTCACTTAGTTTTCACGTGGATTAGCACCGCCAGTAACAACTCTTCGGTTGTCATTGACGTTTTACACAAACAAACAGGGCGAAACAACGGCAGGCAGCCATATATGGGACTGAAAGCATGGCACACCCTGCTCTCCCACTAATCCGCACCCCCATCGCTGCCGCGTTCTGGGCCAGGAGAGGAGAGGCTTTGCCAGCTAGCGGGAGAATAGTACGGGCTAGGCTGTCTGAGCTTTAAGTCACAACCGTAAACAAAACAGCTGTGCCGGACGCCCCCTATATATTAGCACGGGGGCGGGGCTGTTGCGTGACGTCATCTACGAACTGCTTCAGTGACTTGTTGGGAAAAATTAATATCTACTCGATAAAAGCTTTGTGTAAGAATAATTATCTTTCGGGGTTAAACTTTTGTGGATACTATCGAGCCTTGGCGCACATGATTTCATTCTTCATCCACTTCTGCCTCCATTTATCTCAGTAAGCTTGTAGGAGGAGGAATTTGGGTCTTTCCTCCTCTACTGAGTACAAATTATTTACTGGCAGCGGAGATCACTCTGAATATTTCAGTGCATGTTAACTGTTTCAGAGCCACCACAATATCCAGACCAGAGAGCGTGTGCATTAAAGAAAGAAAACCCATCTCATCATTGAAGTGGAGTTAATGGCTAAAAATGTGCTACTGCACCACAGCATGTGGGCGTTGATCAATTGCATACTACAAAATATTTAAGAAATTCCAGTTACATCGCAACCATATCCACAGAAATCAGATCATCCAATATTTAGTACTAGATGTAGAGAGTGAATTAGTTTTGCCGTATGCTGTATTAATGATGCCTCTCTCTGTCTTCTCCTCAAGGCCTGAAAGGTGGAGGACCTGCAGGAGGCAGTACAAGTGCTGGTGGTGGTCCTGGCACCTTCAGTTACACATTCCAGGGTGACCCTCATGCCATCTTCGCAGAGTTTTTTGGTGGACGTAATCCCTTCGACCAGTTCTTTAGTGGTCGCAATGGTGGCATGGATGAGGACATGGACACAGACGATCCATTTTCCAGCTTTGGGATGAGAAGTGGTGGAATGGGTGGCTTCCCTCACTCCTTCAGTTCTGGAATGGGAGGGATGGGCAATCACAGCAGTGTTGTAAAAAAGCACCAGGACCCGCCTGTGATTCACAACCTGTCCGTGAGCCTGGAGGAGATTTTCACAGGCTGCACCAAGAAAATGAAAATCTCCCGTAAAAGGTTGAACCCAGATCAGCGAACGCTAAGAATGGAGGAAAAAATCCTGGAGGTGCAGATTAAAAAGGGATGGAAAGAAGGAACCAAAATCACTTTTCCCAAGGAGAGCGACGAGACTCCCACAAACATTCCGGCTGACATCGTGTTCGTGTTGAAGGATAAGCCCCATCCGGTTTTCAAGCGCGACGGCTCAGACATTGTTTACATTGCCAAGGTGTCCCTCAGGGATGTAAGTTTGGAAGCTTTAAAGTCTGTCCTCACTCCCCTCTGTTGGTTATCAAGAATAAACTTAATGCTGATGTCTGATCATGTTCTTCAACTACATTCCTAGGCTTTTGTTTTTTTTAACCTTAACTCTTTTTCCTCCTTACTCTTGCAGGCCTTGTGCGGTTGCACAGTCAGCGCTCCCACGCTGGACGGAAGAACAGTGACTGTTTCGACGACGGACATAGTGCAGCCCGGGATGAGACGACGCGTCAGCGGCGAAGGTCTGCCGTATCCCAAGCGGCCAGACCGAAGAGGTGACCTCATAGTGGAGTATGAGGTGAAGTTTCCTGACAGGCTCAGCCAGAGCGCCAGGGAGACCATTTCCCAAGTGCTCCCACGGTCCTAAACCAAAGGGAAAGGCATTCCTGGACCATGATGGACTAATGTCATGCCCAAACCTGCCAACTAATCTGCGTGTTAGGAGCAAGGACAAACAGTTATTCACACACACACATACACGCACGCACGCACACAAACACACACACACATAAAACAAGAAGCCAAGGGCCAGACTCTGTTTGCCCAATGTGCCGTGTGCTATATATAAGTACGTTACTCAGAGTTACTCTGAGGTACCACTGTGCTAATTTGGATGCAGTGTATTTTCCAGGAGGACGTTGTTTATATTTGATAGATTGAGAATGTGCTGTTGTTGTAATGTTTGTTTTGTGACATAAAAAGTGTCAAGTCAGTGGCAAAGCCTTTTTTTCCTGACTATTTTTTCTTTTAAGTTGTTATGGGGAGGATCTTTCCAAATGTGTGAATTTGTTATAAAACCTGGCATTCTTGAAGTTGACATGAGATTTCTTATATAGGAGCTTATAATTATATTACTTTTATATACTATATGTAGTTATATAATGTAAGTGTATACAGTAGTACCTCGAGGTAGGAGTATAGTTTGCCCCATGACTGATTCATCAGTAAATCTGCTCGTATCTCACACAATTGTTCTCACTTGAAATAACTACAATGATTTGAATCCGTTACGGCAATTTTCTTCTAGAATAACCAGGTTTCGTCACAGTTAAACACTTGTTGTGGAAGAAAGCGGACCTCCGCAACCACCATGTCTCACACACACACAAATGCGTCACACACACAGCAAAACGTGTGACATATCCTCCTGCTGCCTTAATGCCCACACTTGATCTTTCTCCATGCCTCACCGAGTTGATGTTAATTCTCTTCTCTTAAGTTATGAAATCACCCATGATTAGCCTCTAGGGTTCTGCCAATGCTGAGGCGTCTGTTCGATGTATTTTCAAGCCGTCATAGATGGAGCTCACACAACTTGAAACTCAGATTTCGAGTCGAGCATCTCACAAATTGCAAGAAAACTTAAGTTGCTCGCATGTTAAGGCATTACTGTATATACTATATACATGAGTACATATAATTATACCCACTTAGTTCTATATGTATAATAATACCTATATTTAATTCTATTTTTTTAACACTACCGCCAATGCGTGAGGTTTATGGATAAATTCAGCGAACTGAAAAAAACTCGATTATTAAGCCATGCTTATTCTGTCACTTTATACAGTTATCCTCTAACGCAAGGGTATCTTTCTGGCATCCTTTCACTTTGTGTAAATTCAAGATTCAAAGCTTTATTGTCATATGTACACTATGGAAACAAGTTTCCCTGCACAATGAAATTCTTACTTTGTAGGCTGAAAGCCAAAGACGTACATTAAGAAAATAAACTTTCTTCTATCCAGTTCCTGTGAATCGCACAATAATTTCAAAGATGGGGCAGAGAAAGTGTATATACAACTTTTTTTCTGTTTGATTAAGAGAACAATATATCATTTGATTATATTGAACATAAATTGTTTTGTCTTGTTATAAAGGTCGACGATGATGAAGGCCCAATAGTGTACATCATTTGCTGGTGGTCACATGTTGCAATATGACTAACCGCAACAACTGATTTATAGCCCCAATTCCTGCATTTACAGTACATGTTGCGTTTCCTTTTCTTGAAAATAAGAAATATTAATATCAAACAAGAATATGTATTCATTAGCATAGTCAGTTACACTTGCCCATTCACATTTTGAAGACCAATAGCAATATTGAGTTCATTCATCCCACAAGATGTTGATGCATAGAAGAATTATAAAGGGTAGACGTGAAGTGAAGGAGTCTGACGTGAGAGAATATAATCTTAGCAGTGTCTTTATGAATGTATGAATATACATCACTTATATTAACGGACAGTAGCTTGTACTTTTGAGGAAGCACATAATGAATCCTGCCCTCCCTGCAGGGTGAATTATGAGAAGTACATAAATGCAAAAACAGATTTTATCAGCCTAAATTTTGTGTAAAGCGTGTGTAATTCCAGGCTCCTTCCAGAGTAAAATGTCCTTGAGCAGGACACAGATGCTTGACTGCTACAGAGATGCCTCTACCCAGCAGTTGTTAAATATGAGGATGATGGCTTAGCTGTGCCTCATAAAATCTTGTAAACAAATGTAAGAAGTATGCTGTGTTATAAAATTTATGTCATGCATAAATGTCATGAAAGATCATATGGCTCCATAAATTACAAAAAACATCCCCTTAGAAAGCCTGTGTCTGTTTATCCAGAAGTAAATAATATATGGGAATGTGATTTTCAGAGTGACGGCCAGGATATACAGTATTTCCATGTAATGTCGTTACACACTGGTCCAGCCGTGAGAACGACGCTCCACATCCCGACTGAGGCAAAGAGTGATACCCGTGACACGGTCAGCAGATGTTGCGCTAAATGAATGTCCTCCAGCTCCACGTTAGCCACTCCAAGGACATAAACATGCACAGAAGAAGCTCTGAGGGCCTGAAGGATTTGGGCTGCAACAGAGTCATGAGTTGATTGCTGGGAGAAGACTGGCACAAAGGGGACGTTAAAAACAGCCACAGAGCAGCAGAATCATGCCGAAGTATTGGTCACACACGCAGAAGACAAACAGGAAGCACTTTCAAGCCTGTAGACCACTGCGCTTCTCATTCTTTAAGCAGATTGGAAATACAGCTGCTTGCTGACACACATCTTTTCATTTGTCCATTTGTTGGCTTTGATTCTTATCTAAAGGATGATTCCACACTTTGGCCTGTTTTGCCTCTTCTCTGGTGAGTTTATCCTTGGAACTTTGAAATAATTGTTGTCATCAATTTATTTTTGGCTATACATGCGAAATACAATGGGTGGGCTAGAAATTTGGGTCAAAATGAATTCTAATCTGCTTTCAGACGTCTATGATAGTTTTCTGTGATGTTGTGTTGTATTTGGAGGAAAGTCGCCAAAATATCTACCTATGATTATATATTTGTGTGTGTTACATACATA
>OMPJ01016418.1:2094-17745 GCA_900312935.1 Carapus acus
AGAGTTGTCACAACAGTCAAAAAACACAGGGGTTGTGATATTCCAAACAAAGTTTGTCCAAGGATGATTGATGATATCCCTTGGTCAATCAATGATTTATACCCTGGATGCATTTCAATACAGCTTCAAAGATTGCATACACAAATACATCAAAAAAAGGAAGGAAAAAGAGAGAAAAGTTTAAAGTTGATTGCTGATAATGAGAGCACTGTGACTGGAAGACAGTTGTGACATTTTGCAGACTGAAAATGCACTCAGTTTTCTCAGACACCATCCTGTCCATTACATGTGGAGCTACAACTGTTAACACCTGTTCAAAGGCATTGCTCTCACTGCTTTAGGCTAGACAAGTTTATATGTACAGCACAACTCAGATTTTAAAGGTCAGGGATAAAAATATCAAACATAAATAAATGAATAAAAAGATAGAAATTTAGATGAATACGCTGGCGGGGGGCCCCCAAGAATGTTCTTGAACAAAAGGTTACAACAAACTGTGTGATTTCTGTGATGGTCAACATAGTAAAGTGCAGGACAATATGTCGGGATCCCACTTAAAGGGTCCCATCTCACCAGTTGCTGACAGCCAGCCAAGTTAGTGATTCTTACAGAAGTGTAGAAGCTGAGATGGTGTGATGCATGCTTTGTCCAAGTGAAAGTTTTGCAGCTGCGTAAGCTATACCTTAGAGCAGTGGTTCTCAAATGCGGGTACGCGTACCCCTGGGGGTACGTGGAGGTACTGCAGGGGGTACGTGAAGCTTTTCAAAATATCTTTAAAAAATCTTTAAAGTGCAATCTTCTTTTTTTTATCCTAAAAGAGGTAACGTTTATTTTTTCATGTGAGCAAATCTTTATTTATTAAGTTAATTTATTTTGTAAACAAAATATAATTAATTTATAATTAAGTTATAGATTTATTTCTGTGAACATATTTTAGTTATTTATGTATATATTTAATTTTGTACCATTACAGAGACCAATATAAATTAGCAACGTTTTGCATATTTCAGTTTTGACTGGTTTTATGCCTTCCTGGTGGTCACCGTCTTCTGTTTTTCTTTTTTGTTTCTACATGCAATGTTTGCAATATGGATGTATTTGTCAGGTTCACTGATAGAAGTTGTTTGGCTTTAATAAATCAGACAGTGATTTTACAGCACTGTACCTCTTTTTTCTTCCAAAAATGTTTTGCCCGTGTCAGGGGGTACTTGACTAAAAATATATTTTTAATACATCACCGAAAAAAGTTTGAGAACCACTGCCTTAGAGAAACCAACTGGGGGGTAGTGCAGCAAAATACTCCAGGACTGTAACCACACATAACCAGGAACATGTTTGCTGAAAACATACAGGGAGCGGACTGCCACGGTGCATCAACCACTTTTTATTGACGTAAGAGAGCCCCGTGTTGTTGGAAGTTTATGATTGCATGTTATATCACATGATATATAATTTCAACAGCATATGAAACTGTCCAACACATGTAATGAATCTTGTGTGTGTGTGTGTGTGTGTGTGTGTGTGTGTGTGTGTGTGCGTGCGTGTGTGCGTGTAGTAAAGCTGACGAGTTAGTCTTGGTCGATGCATCTATTGTGTATCGTGTTGTGTTGTGTTGTGTATCGTGTTGTGTTGTTGTGATCAGCCTCTCTCAGAGACAAAAGCGCAGACTGAAACTTAGACAGCTTTATACATGGAAGTTTAAAAAACAATATGCAACACATGTACATTTTCACAACTTTTCAAACAGCTCTGTCGCACATGTATCAAAGGCATCATGGAACTATCCAGTCTCATGGCTAGGGAAAACAAGATGCCAGCCATCAATTCCAATGCCATGTCTGTGATCAGATACTTCATTGGAATGACAGCCTGGCCTCGAAAAGGTTGGATTGAAAGACAGTACAGAGGGACCAATCGCAGCTGCGCAAGAACAGGCCCTACGCACTTTGTCAGTAGTGGTAGTGGTCTGCCACACCAAACAGGACACAAGATGTTAAGAAGACTATGCTAAGAAGCCCTAAGACAGTAGAGCACATCACAACAGGGTGTAAGATGCTGGCAGGCATACATGCAGTGGTCTTCACATCCGGATGGAGGAAAACCAAAGATGTGATGGAAAATGTTATGCACGTAGTGGTCACTACATAGGAGGAGGGCAGTGGCGATACCCATTAAAGTCGCGCGGGACAGGGACATCTGAAAGCAGAAACACAGGAAGCTTAAGAAATACCCATGGCAGGAGGAAGAAGTAGAAAAGATGTGCAGTATTATTAAACTGTGGTATGTGCTGATCGGAGTCCTCATGGCAGTCATCTCTAAACACAAAATTCCACAACAGACGAAATTTTCTGTTTACGTTTCCCAGTCTAGAGGAGAATAGTCCCCAACAACAGCTAAGATGTACAGGACTTTCAGACTCGAAGACCTCTGGTCGAGGATCTGAGTCTGAAGGAGGAGCAAGGCTGCTCACAAAAAGGGAGGGACAGGGGAATTTAAAAAAAAACTAACAAGCATGAATGTGGTAAATTAAGAATGTGTGCAGAATGCAGTTAATGTAAACAGTAATATAATTTACTGTAATATAGTTGTTTTAAAAGCTAAGCTTGGCCAGTGGTTGAAGTCTGGGACAGACCAAATATAAGATCGTGGCAGTGGTGGCTAGAGGGGCTCAAACTTTACCTTTTGGTCAATGCCAAGGGTCCCTTGCACAAGGTACCAAAACACTAGTGCTGCAGGTGGCTTCCCCCTAATGGGTGACATGTGTTGAATGCAGAAGAAAAGTGTCATGTATGACGTGTGGAATGTATGACGCGTGGCAACTTTTTTCGCTTGGCCGCCAGTTGTCGACGGGTGAGGGCGGGGCGGCTAGTGACTACTTTCGACGCGGCACACCTAACACGGTTGAAAAAGGCTGTTATAGAGGTATGGGGATATCTGGAAGAGAGGACAGTTGCGTTTCTAACCATATCATTCAACCCAATTTTAAAGGATTAGAAGATGTCTCAGTAATGGAGGGTGATGTATCGGTGCCAATCTTTTCAAACATAGGTTACGTGCAGAGTTACAGTATCTATTGCAGCATAACACAGATGAGCCACACTATGAAGCTATTAGGGAGAGTTATTAAAGTTGAGGCCAGAGATTATGATTAGTGAGCAGCAGTGTGGCTTCACACCACGAAAGAGTACCACTGATGCCATTTTTTACTGCTCACAAAAATAAAGGGGATTTTAAAACAACACATCCAAGATTTCAGTGACTGAAATACTCCAGTTGGAAATTTTTACTCACGAATCATGGAAAATAGAAAAAGAATAAAAAAAGAATAAAAAGGATCAGTGTTGCTCTCTGACTGGACAAGTTGATTTAACAAACGTGTGATTGACTTGGCTTTACATTGTATGTGTTTCCTTTATTTTTTTGAGCTGTGTAGTTTTGAGAGTGTTGATGGAGAAGTATAGAGAAGTTCCGAGGGACTTACACTGAGTGTCTGTGGACCTAGACAGATCACAAGGTAGACTACCAAGAGAGGGACTTTGGTTCTGTATGAAGAAGTCAGGTGTGGCCAACAACAATGATAAGGTGGTGTGGAAAATGTATGAAGATAACAAAACATTTGTGAGGTGTGCGGTTTGGAGGGTAAGAGACAGCTGGTAGGGAACTTGGAGAAGTAAATGTTTGCACTGGAGAGCAGAGGAATGACAGTCAGCAGGAGCAAGATAAAGTTCAAATGTATGAATAAGAGTGAGGCAGGCACACATGTTGAAGTTGCAAGGTGTCGAGAAAATGCAGAGGGATGACTTAAAATTATACATATTGGTTCAACTATCTAAAGTAGTGGACAGTGCACAAGTTAGCTGAAG
Source organism: Carapus acus (assembly GCA_900312935.1). Lineage (NCBI taxonomy): Eukaryota > Metazoa > Chordata > Actinopteri > Ophidiiformes > Carapidae > Carapus > Carapus acus. The sequence goes on from OMPJ01016418.1 coordinate 5,958, forward strand.
AGTGCAGTGCAGGCTGAGTGGCATCAGCTCCTGTGGACTCTGCGGTAGTAAATGCTCTGCAGAGAGGGCAGTAGCGTCCTTGCGATCTTAGACGCAGCTTTTACCACTCTCTGCAGGCTTTTGCAGTCCTTCGCAATTAAGCTACTGTATGACACAATGATTCAATCGGTGAGGACAGACTCAATAATGCAGCTGTAGGGGTTGCCGAGGATCTTAGGTGACAAGCTAAATTTCCTCAATCTTCTTTGGAGAGTACAGCCGCTGCTGAGCCATCTTCACCACCTGTGTGGTGTTCAGTGTCCAGGTGAGGTAATTGCTGATGTGAACCCCCAGGTCTTTAAAGCTGCTCACCCTCTCCACCTCAAGGTCTCCGATAAACAGTGAACTGGTTAAAACCAAAAGCCAAAAACACAAACAGTCATTCATGTTGACTTGTACCGATACTGATAAGGTGTGATAATGATAGAGTACTATGTATCACTGAGTGACATGTGATGATAGTGTAGTAAGTATTACTGAGTGACGTGTATGATCTGGGCGTGACTTCAGTCTGTATATACGTGATCATGTAGGGGAGTGCAGTGTGTTGTTGTGTGAGGTCGTCATCTTCAGGTTCCATTTTTTTGGCATTAAAGTCCATTTGTCCATCAATCCTCGCCTCAAGCTTCCAAGCTTGAGGTCGTCCTTGTTGCAGTTCATGTCGCAGTTTATGCATGTGCACCCAAGTTCTCTACTACCTGGAAAAGGAACATCTCTGGCATTTTCTTTGGTGGCATTCCTTTTACCAGTTGAGCCATTTGAGATCCATGTGAGTCATCTGCTCACCATCTTCACAAATTGTCTTCTCGGGATGCAACACACTACTAGGCAACTCACAATTAAGACAATAACAGCATCGCCGATGATGGAGTTGCATTGTACTAATCTAATTCAGTCACTTGCGTCCTCTGCCATGGCAGTGGAGTCGTTTGTTTCTGTGCTCTTTGGAGTTGAGGCGTCCTTTGTGTCTCCTCCATCCTCAGTGGCTCCAGCCCTCGGGTGTCTAGCAATGTCCATACCAGAATTCACATTAGTATCAACACATTTCACAGAATCATTTTGCTGACCACGATCGTTGTTCTTGCTCTGCACTGAAGTGCAATGGCTTAAATGAGGGGTGCCCAACCTTTTTGGGCTCATGAGCTACTTTCAAAATGGCCAAGTCAAAGAGATCTACCAGCACATCCCCCATGCCCATGGGTGTACCGTGCCCCCTCCTCTACGTTGCCAAGGTCGACCCCACGACCGTTGTCTGTTGCTGCCGTGGACATTTGTCCATAAGGTGGCCTTGCTCTCCACATCGCCAGCAGTGTAGGATTTCTCACTGACCTCCCTATTTAGGCCCGGCTACTGTCATCCTGGACCATATCGTGATGTATTCGGAGCCTGCGAGTAAACATATACCACAAGTGGCTGCTGCGCTGTCACTGCACGTTGCTGCACTGGTGGCTGCTTTTGCACTGCAGTGTGAGTTTGATGTATGGTGTCATCATTGGTCACTACTATGGCCTGTGTAACATACAAGAGAAAAGAGGGTCGGTTATATTAATATATTTTTTACTGATTTCACCAAAATCCCTCACATTATTTTGGATTATTTTCATTATCATCATATCATCCTCAACCTGACACATTTATTTATTTTGTCTTTGTACTTATACTATACTATATTTTCTTTATTTGTAAAGTCAGTGCTTTTATTGTGAAGGCCAGTGGAAATGATTAACGTTAGGTCCGTCTCGTTAGTCTGTTCTTCATTGACTGTGAGAGGTACATACCTTAGGCTGCTGTAACAAAAAAAAAAGTTGTTCTCATAAGTTTTATTGATCATTGCATGTAAAAAAAAAATGTTTGAGTACTGTTGTTTGGTTTCACGTTGTGATAGTTATAATTCACATAGCAGAACTGTGTTGTTATGTTTGGGTGAGGAGGCAAGCTAGTTTGCCGCGCGACTTTCCCTGAAACCTGCATGTGTGTGTATGTGAGTGTGGGGGTGGAGGGGTGCGCTTTGGCGCACGTGCTAAACCACCTGTCTCCAACTTTCATGCTAGATGGCCTTGTGGATGGCATGAAAACTCACATTGCCTGTCGGTATTGTTTCATGTGATGCAGGAATAAAATGTCAATAAGACAGTATCCTCTGCGTTCAGTGTCCCTCTGTGTCCTGACCCATCCTACGCACTAAGGGCCTCATTTACTAACTGCTCAGAAAAGCTTCTATTTTCGATTGTGTGGACGAGCCGAAAGAACAAAAAAAATCACACTAAACGTGCGTAAGCCGGTCGCACTGCGCACACACCTGCGCAATCAGCAATAATAACTGTCACCGGTACGCAACTGCTGCGCTCGTGCACATTTGGGGTCATTTGCATGAAGAAACGCCCTCAATTGACCATATATGGTAGGGACAATCCCCTTATAAACACGCTACTGAATATTCTCCTCCAAACCGGCAACATGGAGAAAAGGCGAAGAGGAATAACTTTTCAGGCACAGATTCTTGTCAGCAAAGTAGAGGACCACTAGCAATAATTGTTTGGGACTCTAAATTCAAATATGTCTTCAATAACCAAAACTGCAGCTTGGGAGAAGGTGGCAACAGCTGTAAACGCTATCGGGTCGCCCAAGAGATTGGTGCCAAAAAAAAAAAAAAGAAAAAAAAGGTTCGACATCAAGATCCATGCTAAAAATCGCGTTGCAGCCCACAGAAGAAAAACATCTTGTACTGGAGGCGCTCATCCACACAGCTGTTTCGCAAAATAAACGAGTAATGTGTTCCTCTGGGCCACCGGGCACCAACGTTCAAAAGGGACCTATGATGTTGGGAAATCCGGCAATGGCATGAAATCCCTGCTTGATTTCTATTTGTTGGTGGTGTTCAAAAGGGAATTGAATGTAGTTCAGGGCTAAAGAAATGATTGCCTCTAACACCGCTGGCATGATTCTAGCGACCATTGGCTGTGAGATGCGGCATATGTCCCCGATCTCCCGTTGGAACGTCCCGGTGGCCGAGAATCCCAGGATTGACACAAACTGAATGTGCACTGGGATAGCTTTGGAGCGTTTTGTCTCCCACTTCAACATAGGGTGTAGATCACCGCACAAATCCGTCGGTATACTGTTTGTTTTGGTAAGCGGTACCTGCCGAGGAGGAACTCTGTGCTCTCCGTGAACACATCTGCAAGCTCTCTGAAAAAGCGCTCCCTGCGTAGCGCACGGTGCTCGAAATCCTAAAGCAGTGCCAGACACGCCATGGTGCGTTTAAAGTGTTTATAGCGGGTTCTGTCACAGCTGCTTTTTATAGCTTGTCACACCAATTATTCAACGCATCTGCTTCTAATTGAAAAAATTTCTTTCCTTCCTTCCTTCCCTCCCTCATTCATTCATTCATTAGAGGGAATGGGAACCGGTGAGGAGTTTGAGATCGCTCGACACTCTGTATGGGCTCTATTTGTAGTTTCACTGTTCTACCACTGAATGTTGTGCTTACGCATGTTCAGAGGCATGCATAGGTTTACACTCGTTTCTACGCACACGTTCGAATTGGTAAATTTTAGGGATGTTCGATATTTGCTTTTTTGCCGATATCCGATATGCCGATATTGTCCAACTCTCAATTTACCGATACTGATAACAGCCGATACCGATATGTGGGCCGGTAAACGCTTCAGGAGCGCATAGGCACTATTTCGGTGTAACGCAAGCATTATCTTATTTTTATCGTTTTTTATTTTATCGGTTTTAAAGCAAAAAAATCTGATCTGATCTCATTTTTATGCTAATATCGGGCCTATTAAATTCTCTCTCTAAAAATCTCTATTAAATTTCATACTTTGTCTTAGTATGTGCATACGCGCTACTTGCACACTTTTACGCGCACACGCACGGTTGATAAATGAGGCCCCAGAACACAAATCTGAGTAGTCGGGGTGTGCAGACTGGCCCGGCTACACCTGGACTTAAGCTTTGTCCTTATTTCACCAAGTTGTATTTGCAGGAGGGCCAAGTTGCATTTGCAGGGAGTTTTCTCTACATTGTTCTTTCCTGCTCTTGCAGTTTCAGTTCACCCTTCCTGTATCGCTCAACAGCATGTACCACATGATCACGGAATTCTCTGTGTAGGATTGATGTTAGTGTAACAACATTCTCCAGCCTGCTCTGGGCTGGAAGCGGAAGAGCTTCAAGGACGGCATTTCTGAACAGAGTAGTTAAAACTAAGCTTTTTTTCAATCTCCTCCTACCTCCACCTCCAATCTCCACCTCTTCATTTGATTCATAATATAGGTGGCTGGGTTATCGGTTTCTGCAATAGGCTCGCCCTTTAATGCTTTTGGGTCAATTTTCGTTGGGTATTCTGCTCTGAGTGCTCCCCCCAGCCTTGCTTGAAAAGCGTTGAACTCCCCCCTTCTGCTCTGTGGTGCACCATGCAATTGACCCCATGGTGTTGCATTATCTTCTCCATGGTTGATGCCCCAAAGCATTGTGCCCACACAACCTTGATGTCCCCCAGCACCAGCAGTTTACCCACAGTCTCTTCTTATCCACTTGTTGCCTCTTTTGTGAATGTCTGGCTGTCGAGAGACCAGCCCTGCAAGGTCGAGTGCCACGGTACATAATATTCTTTTGCTCCTCTGATTACAAATGGAAACTGCATCAGTGTATCTATCTGGTGGCTGTATGTTAGGTCTGTATCTTAAGTCATAACTTTTGCCATTCTGTTGTTCTCTGTTGCTTAATCCTGTATGCTCTGCTGTACTCATACCCATTCCATTTGCTCTGCTCATTCCTGCCCTGACTTCCTCTTGGCCCATCATACTTTCATACTGCTTATCTATGTGTTCCTCCAGCTCCTGAATAATTGCTCTACTCTCTTCTCTATCTGAATCAACGCCTGCCCGATCAACTTTCAACGAATAACAACTTCTGCCTGATGTTTCTTTGCATGCTGCATAGCAATTCAGCACACATTGTGGCCCTGGCACCTGGCACCTTTCTTCTCTGTGCTGCAATAATTTGGAATCATGTCTTGAATGGCGTTTTGATGCTGGTTTCCTGCTGGAGATTTTGAAGGAGTTGTTCCTCGAGCGTGACTTGAATTAATGACATCTTGTGGACACCCTGCTTGCAACACCAGTTCTGGCTGACAAAACCTGATCCACGATGTCAAATTCCCCTTTTATGTTGACTGTCCCTACCACTAATGAATGAATGCCTGCTGTCGTTGCAGAACTCTGAGGGGCCTGTTGGATGTTTCTGTCTGCTTTTGTATGATTATTCTTTAACTCTGCAAAACCTTTCTTAAGGTTTTTTTTGAATTTCAGAACCTCATTTTTGAACAAATTAATAATCATCAATTCCAGGTGTCTTTTACTTTGTCGACTTTTGCTTTTGTCCTTTATCTTGTATCCCCTATTCTGCGTTCCATGTCCTCACAATACTCCACATCAAATGTGCCATCCCTTGATCAAGGATTTGGCAAACCCCTTGTCCGCTTTTCCCATTATTCTGAAATTCTCTGAATGTGTTTTCTCACTCCGGGTGATTCATACTAACAAGGGCTGTTGGCAAAACATTTATTTTTCCCAATTATTGGTTACAGTATAAATACTTTCAATGTTTGCCTCAAGTTTTATCGGAGAGATGGTGTACAGCAGAGAGACTGAGACAACATAAGAAGGGAAGGGAGGGGGGGTGAACTCTGCAAGTCTGTGAGCAGAGAAAGACTAAACAGATCAATAAAAATTAAACGACTCAAGTTACTTTAACCAATCTGGATTGGTGGCTCCTCCTTACACAATGGTCTGCTTCCTGTTCAGCTTCCAGTTAATTTTAACTACCACAGAAGCAAGCACTACTCACTGCTCAATTTCAATGAGAGACCGAAGGACTGAGATGTCACACCCTTTTGATCAAATACTTGGCAAAATAATTTTCTGGAACTCTGAACTGTAAGACGCACGGACAACAGAGCATTCACGCATGTGTTAGTTTACACACAAGTGGCCACATACAATAATACTCTCTCAGTTTGACGCAACTTTGTGCATTCAGCCGCTCACTCTCACACAATACCCACATAATATCCAATCTCTGTCTTTCTTGTCAAGTTGTACGTTAGTAGAGTCAATTGACCCGGTCCAAGACTCAGACAGTATTGATTTTGAAAAAATTTAACTTTTGTACTTTAACTTTCAAAAAGACAATTTAGTGTCAGGAGATTTAATTTCAGGAGATTTTCCTCCTTGTTGCTCCCATAACCAACTGCACAATACTTTCTGGATAACAGGGAAGTTGCCCCAGATTCCAACTTAACCTGATTTTACCTGTGAGATATCTCCTGAGCCCAATCACATATCACAATATGAGATTTTTCCCAAATTTTATTTAGAGGTCTAACTTTGATTCCTTAAGAATACTATGGAGCTTTACAACAATATATGTTTGTGAGTGTTGGAGATGTTGGAATGGGATTCATTTACTGCACAATTAACAATTCAAACAACTCACCTGTACTACTCTTTGAACTCAAAGATAGTGTCCGTGCTTTGATCTGTGAAGAATGCTTCCTTCCTTCCTTCCTGTTGAATAATTCATGACAGTCGACTACTCTTTGACCTCAAAGATAGTGTCCGTGCTTTAATCTGTGAAGAATGCTTAATTCCTTCCTTTTGAATATTTATGACAGTTGATTGTGTATTTGCCTCAGCCAGCCATGCATTTACGACTTCTTATGTAATTACTGCAGGGAAGTGAATGAGTTAATTGTAAACAGCTGTGAAAACAATGTCCCCACTTTCCAATAAAAGAGCTAAGCAGAGGCAAGAAAGACGAAGACAGTTGGACAGAGACCTTTCGTGCTCCTCAACTGCTCTTCCCTTGCAAGCATCAAAAGGTAATACTTTGTCTGTGGTCTGATTCCTCCGATTCAGGGGTGTTTAACCACAACAGTGAGTATGTAATAAGGTTTGCCCTACTTAGAGACTGGAACCACTTTTTTCCAACTTAGTCGGGTCACACTCCACCCTGTCTTCCTCTGTCTAGTGAATCTTCTCCACATATAACTTAATAGAGGGGCCTTTCAATCTTCGGTATTCAGCGATCAAACGTCACAAAAGCATTGCCTAGGATATCAGACCCAACATGAGTGAACAATCGCAAAGCTTGGCTTTATCCCTTCCATCATCATCACAGACATCACTCAATCACTTGCAGTACTGCTCTTTTCAAAACAACAACTTCAGTCACTGTCTTCAAACACACCACATCCAACAATTTTTGGATGTGATTAATAACTGCTTTTCCTGCCAATTTAGGCCCGATTTCATTTTCCTCAGACTGCACAGACACATTTTTAACACATTTCAGAACTCCAGTCTATGACTGACAAAACAAAGTGTCCAGCACACTTCAGCCGTAAGATTTCAACACAATTGAAACACAATTTCAGCTGCCTCTTGTGCACAGAATCAACCCAGCTGCAATTAGGTTCCCGTCACAGATCCGCTGCACCCCAGCACTGAGCACCGATTGTGCAATATTGATACGACTTAAAACTCCTACCCATTTCGCAAGCTCTACATGACCATCCTTGATGATGGGATGCAGCGGATTCACCCTCGACCCTCTGCCATCCTGTTTGTGACGCCAATTATGTTGGAGGTTGAGCGAAGAGACGAGACACCAGACTGCAGCCTTTGGGAGTTTTATTGATATCGTTCTTACAGCCGAATCATGAACGCACACAAAATGTCTTGTCTCTGAAATCCTTTATAGTCACACACACGTACAGTCCTGGTATGTGTGTGTGCTGTGTCAGTCTGCGCGTGCGTGTATGTGTGCGTGTGCGTGTATGTGTGCGTGTGTGCGTTGTATGTGTTAACTTCTCCGTTATTCGGAGGCAAAAAAAGAGGTGAACACTGCTATCTTACTGCTATCTCTCCTGTTCCAAGTCGATTAGTCATCTCAACCTGACCTAAAGGACAGACAAAACAGGAAGCGACCTGCCCTCCTAAGCGGCAAATTTAAGTCCATTGACTTGACTTGACTTAAATTTGCCGGAACTCAGTACCCATTGTAATTTCGTTACACAATGTAAATTGTTGTAATGACAAAAAGATTCCTGATCCTGATCCTGATTCTATTGTAATTTATTAAGAAATGATTAAGTTCTGTCCTTTGGTTTCTCTGGTTGTCCGATTGTTGCATGATTTGTCGTGTTTTCCGCACAAGTCTGTCTGCCCGTATGGATGGATTCCATACGGGATTCCTTGATGGATTCTGGAAGCCCACATCCCTGCTCTCCATCTGATTCTTCTTGCAAGATGCGGTGTTAGCAGGCCTAATGAGGAGGAAGAAGACATTGAATATACGGAAGAAATACACAGATGTTCAAAAATGAATCGAATATTTCCTAATTGACTTGAAACTGGCTATAATTTTGCTGCAAACTGAAACATTTAAGGTTATTGACTTGTCCAATTTTCTCTATATACAGTATAATCCTCTATCCATTGTGTACAAAAGTGACCAGTGTCTTATCATCCAGAGGTCACTTTTTAACTTGAAACAAAATCTCTTTGGGAAGGTCTCTCAGGTTTGCATGTACTCCCTCACAATGGACTCTCTCTCTCTCTCTCTCTCTCTCTCTCTCTCTCTCACACACACACACACACACTCACACAGTTATTGCTGTCATTCAAAAGAATGTGAGCAGAGCTATCTATACAAGATAGTTTACAGATACATGTCACAGCTGCACAGTCAACAGCATCAAAGAGATTAGGCAGACAGCTGGAACAGCAGACAGGGTTTTCCTGTTACGGAAAAAAAGGTGTGTGGTTGCATGTCTGTGTGGAAGAGAGAGAGCATAATGCCTTAGGAATCTCGCCTAGGACAGGAGTGTTCCCATGATCTCAGTGCTGGATTATTATCACATCCCCAGTTGGGCATGCTAATCCTGCTTGGCATTACAAAAGTCAGGCAAACTGCAAGTGTGTTGTATGTGAACAGCCACTGAGGGATCAGTGTATGAGGAGCAGCCAAGGCTAAGATGTTGGTATATGTCTGACAGCTGTCATGTAACTGCGTTGCAAACATCACTGAGACACACATCAGTGGCAGTATGTCCTTCCAACTGTCATTATCTATGACCAACCTGCACACACCCACGCACAGACATAAACACACGGGCACATGCACAGACGCACACACATGGGCGAGCCCACACACACGCACTCACACACACACACACAGAGAGAGAGAGAGAGAGAGAGAGAGAGAGAGAGAGAGAAACAGCAATCCACAGTTGAAGTTTTTTTAAATGTATTACAAGCAGAGAGGGTTTTAGGGTTCTGCGCAGAATCTTAGCTGATCTGAGCTCTTCTGGACTGAGGTATTGGATGTTGTTCCTATGGTCTGCTGGAGCCACTCCTAGTGTGGGGGTCATTGCCCCGAATGTTCCTACAACCAGGGGGACTATGCTTGCCTTTACCTTCCACATTCACTCCAGGTGCTCTTTCAACCTCTCTCTCAACCTGCTCTTTCTGATCTTGGCTTCTGCTGGTATTGCCACATCTATCCCCACCACTCTCTTGTGCTCTTTGTCCACCACCACTATGTCCGGTTGGTTAGCCAGGACCTGTTTGTCAGTCTGGATGCTGAAGTCCCACAGTACCATGGCCCTGTTGTTCACTACCACCTTCTGTGGTACAGCCCATCAGAACGGACAGAATCAGAATCAGAATGGACAGGTGCTTCCTGTCCATACTAGGTACAGATGTTTCTGTACACAATCCCAGGCACTTGGTTGTGCCTCTCCATGTACGCTGTACCAGCTAGCATCTTAAACCCTGCCACTATGTGCAGGACTGTCTCAGGGGCATCTTTGCACCATAGGTCTTGATGTTGTCTTGTCTTGAAAATGCAGCCTCACGGCGCTCTTCCTGTTGTCATTCCTCTTTTGTATTTTCTCTGTGCATGTGCTGATGAGCCTGAGCCGGCAACTTGCTTGTTTGTTTGGTTTGCGTGTCAAAGTCATGTCAAGTGACTCATCTTAACAACATCTAAACACAAGTTGTGAGAGGGCACCAAAGTGTGCCTGCTCTGCACTGACACAGGAGCAGCGAGTCCGGTGACTTGGCTTTGTCAAAACCAAAGCATGGCAAACAAGAGCGGAACTTAAAATAAAGAATCAATCTCATCAGTGTAGAATCAATTCGATACCGATCCCGACTTAGTATCGATAATAATTGATATTTGGATCGATCCACCTCCACTACTGAGCACACAAGGTTGAAGTGGTAGCAATCGAGGTTGGAGGACTTTTCCATGATGCCCCAGACTTTTCTCAGACAGTGGGGCTTGCTTAGTCCAGCTAAGGAGGGGAGGGGGCAACCAATGATCCTCTTGGCGGTGGTTACAACCCTTTCTCAGTGACTATGCAACACCAGACCACACACCTGGGGCCTTATTGACTAACCATGCGTGAAATGGTGCTATTTTGTGAATAACCCAAAAAGTACCAAAAAATCCACAATTACAAAACATGCAGAGACCGGTTGTAAGCACATATAATGTATACGTAATGGGTGATGTCAAATGTCACCTGTGCGTAACATAGCTGCTGCTGTTTTGTTTTTTTGCAAATAATCATTAACTTAGAATTTAAAGGCTGTTCTACCATGAGATGTTGTGGGTACGCATTGTCATAGTTGTGCTTAAATAGGCTTAAATAGGCCTGTAGGGGCCCCCGGTAGGGTCTCCCAAGGCAAAAAGGTCTCAAGTGATGGGTCAGACTAAGAGCAGCTCTGGACCCATATGAAGAAGGAAAAACAAAAGAAGTTCACGTCGCCCGGACTGGCGTCACCAGAGCCCACCCCTGGAGCTAGGCACGGGGTCGGGGCTCTCCAGTGAGCGCCTGGTGGCCGAGCCTCTGCCCACGGGGCTCAGCCGGAAGAGACGATGTGGGCCTGCCCTCCCGTGGACCCACCACCTGCAGGACGGACCGTAATGGGCCGGTGCATTGTGTTATGGGTGGCGGTTAAAGGGGGGGGCCTCGGCGACCTAAATCCCGGACAGATCAGCTGGCTTTTGGAAAATGGAATGTCACTACACTGGGGAGGAGAGAGCCCAAATTGGAGCGGGAGGCGGAGCGTTACCGACTAGAAATAGTCGGGCTCACCTCTATCCACAGCCTGGGCTCTGGATCCCAACTTCTCGAGAGAGGATGGACTCTCTTCCACTCTGGAGTTGCCCGTGGGGAGAGGCTGCGAGCAGGAGTGGGCTTATTAATAGCCCCCCAGCTCTGCCGTCACGTGTTGGAGTTTTCCCCAGTGAACAAGAGAGTTGCATCCCTGCGCCTTCGGGCCGGGGACAGGTCTCTCACTGTTGTTTCGGCATATGGGCCAAACAGCAGTGCAGAGTACCCAGCCTTCTTGGAGGATCTCGGGGGGGTACTTGATCGTTCCCCACCTGGGGGCTCCATTGTTCTACGGCCTCCCTGATCTGAACCCGAGTGGTGTTATGTTGTTGGACTTCTGTGCTAACCACAGTTAGTCAATAACAAACACCATGTTCACACATAAGGGTGTTCATTTGTGCACTTGGCATCAGGACACCCCTGGCCGGAAGTCAATGATCGATTTTGTAATCGTGTCGTCTGACCTCCGGCCGCATGTTCTGGACACTCGAGTGAAGAGAGGGGCGGAGCTGTCAACTGATCACCACCTGGTACTGAGTTGGATCCACCTGC
>OMPJ01016419.1:0-17106 GCA_900312935.1 Carapus acus
CACACCACCGTCCTCTATCCACACACACACAGACTGCAGACAGTTAGGTTCACCACACACACACACACACACACACACACACACACACACACACACACACACACACACACACACACACACACACACACACACCGCCACCATCATCACCACCACGGTTTTGCGCAGTGAAATATGAGCGGTGCTCCCTCATGGAAAACGGTAATCCTCTCTCTCTCGGTCGCTCGCTCTCTCTCTCCCTTTTTCTGTCGCTCTCTCTTCTCCCCCCTCTCTCTCTCTCTCTCTCTCTCTCTCTCTCTCTCTCTCCGGAGAGAGATGCTGCGAGCAGACAAAGGAAGGAACTTTCCGAGCTGCGGCTCGTAATTATAAGTTAGACAGGCGAAGGAGGCAGTAACTGCGGTTCTCCAAACACACACACGCCCTGCCACATCACACACGGCCGGTGTGCTCTGCCGAAGTCATGTATTTGGGATTTTTGGCTCTGCTTCTGTCTTTGGCGAGGATTCTGGCCGCCCCTGAGCCGCGTTGTATGCCCGGGGACGAGTTTCTAGGTAAGGTCACCTTAACCAAATTCCGCTAAGATGACGTGGACCGACTCACAGCCGACCTCCACCGAGAGTCCACGCCAGACCAAAAGACATACAATCGTTGCCTGCAACACCGTTAAATTGCATACTTTTAAACTGTTAAACGCTCCATGACCAGAGAAGAAGCACACAACTGCGCTTGCGGTTTTTTTTCTTTTGAATGATGTTGCCCAAATATTCCTCACTTAAATGTGTGTGCTACGTCACCTGTTTGAACTGCGCCGAACTTCTCAACAAGTAGCGATTCGTGGTAGCGTGTGCGCCCCCTAGCGTGTCAAGTGATGTTTAAATCCTCTGCCTAATGTCTTTCACAGGAAAATGCAGCAGCAACACTTTTGAGGAAAAACGTAAGTGACAGAAGAGACATTAGGAGTGACTGAGCCCCTAGTTGGAAAATAAATAACACAAACTACACACAAAAGCCACATATTTAAGACTAATTTGCAATAATGATGCAGTATCATCAAGGATGGTTGAGTGGAAGATCTTAACAAAACTCCTACCCTCACCGTGTTTTCCTTCTTGACTGAATTTAATACATTTTCTTTAACCTACATTTTCTTGATGATCGCAGTGGTGAGGATGATGATACTATCACTAGATGAGCTACTAATGCTTCAAGTTATAATCACTAAGTCAAGGCAATTGGAATAATGATTGTTATTGTTATCATCTCACCCACAGCCGTGTTGTAATGAGTGTTACATGTTGAGCTGCCAACGGTAACGCTCGGGTAGACCTGAGGCAGTCGGGGCTGAAACACCAGACCATTTACCGTGCCGCTGCAAGATGCAACAGGCCTCTCTCCCTCTCTCCTTCACAAGGAGAGAGAGGGAGAGAGGGCGTTTTAGTGTTGGAGGGGGGGTACAAATGTCAGTCTTACAGCTCTTAGTTCGACTTCTGCACCTGAAGGATTTACGGCACGTCAGAGGGTGTCTGCACCCTCAAACGCCAGGTGCTGCATGAGTTTGTTCTCCTACCAGCTCCACTCGCAGCCTCATCCACCCTCTCTGTCTCTGCAGCCGCCTGCACCGAACTCAACCTCGGCTACTGTAACGATCTGGATTACTCTAGGTGGGTCTTAGAGGTTGGTGCTAATGGGCGAGAGGCGGTCTGGCTGCTGAGAAACATTTCACCACACATTGTCTGTCACTCAAAATGCTTTTAGTCTCCCTCAGCCTCCTGAGATTCTGAATCGGAATGTGTTGAATCTCTGCTGCAGGACCATTTTCCCCAACATCGTCGGCCACCGCAGTCGGCTGGACGCAGAGTCCGGGGCGGAGTATCTCCTCCTGAGCGTCATCCACGGCTTGCTTAACGGCGAGTGCTCCCCTGAAATCCGCGTGGTTGGCTGCTCTGTGCTGGCACCGCGTTGCCATGACAACAAGATCATGAAGCCTTGCCGGAGCACGTGCGAGGCGCTGAGGAAGGACTGCGGCCACGCTTTCGAGGCCATCGAAATGGCCTGGCCCTACTTTCTGGACTGCGATCGCTTCTTCGCTAGCAGAGAGGAGGGCTGCTTCGACCCCCTGGCGGGATTGAAAGGTAAAGGTCACGCAGTTGCCCTCCTCACCTTGAACTGACCCTTGTTGGACACATGCAATGACCTCTTACTCCTCCTCTTTCTCCTCCCTCTCCTCCATGCTGGCATTTCTCCCTCAGCCAGACAGGAGCTGGCACTGGCCAGTCTCACCCCAGAGGAGCCCAGCACCATCATCCAGTTCACCTACACCTCCAACGCCCAGATGTACAGCCTGTTGAAGAGGACGGCGGCCAAGTGCTCGCACATCTCCCACGTTTACAGCATCGGACGCAGCACGGAGGGCCGAGACTTGCTGGTTATCGAATTCAGCAACAACCCCGGACGGCACGAGCTGTGTGAGTGAGGATTTATGTTGTGGATATCGTAATGTTAGAACCTGTTTTGCTCTCTTTCTCCTATATGTAGTTCAAGTAACCTGCCCTGATGTTCTTACCCTTCATTGCCTGTCTACCTCTTCCTCTTCCTTAACCCTTAGATGCAGACATGGGGTCAAAAATGACTCCAGAGGTTATTATTCTTCAAAATCTTTGGAAAGAAAAATTTTAATATATTCATATTCCAGCTATTCCTCATTCAACATGTTCATGACATGAGACCATATTTTTCTTAATTTATGTTTTTGTTCATTTTCAGAAAATTGTCATTATTTTGAGAATTTTTGTTTGGTTCAAAAATGTCCCCACTCGAAGAAGAATGCAAGTATTGGTAGGTTGTACATCCAAGGGTCAAGGTCCTCTGAGGTTCCATGATGATTGATGTCCCTGAAGTATCATATTTGTGAACCGTTCCCATCCCATCATATTTTTTGGGTCTGTCAGTTTTAGGTCAATGCATTTGTCTCTGTTCAAAGCTGTTGGCGTTCAAGTGACATCGGACTTACTCACAATCATCAGACTTATTGATCATACCTATTCTTCATGATGCACACGTCTGTATCTGAATTCCAGTGGAGCCGGAGATCAAGCTGGTGGGCAACATGCACGGCAATGAGGTGCTGGGCCGCCAGCTGCTCATCTATCTGGCTCAGTACTTGTGTTCAGAGTACATTCTAGGCAACCATCGAATTCAGACCATCATCAACACCACCCGCATCCACATTCTGGCCTCTATGAACCCAGACGGCTACGAGCTAGCCGCCTCAGAGGTAGAGGATAGCAGGGACCCCGAGTTCAGCGACCACGAAGTAAATATTGGGAAAGACAAACCGCCATTATCTGTTGCCAGTCGCCTGTCTCGGTTTGAAGGGTGGATGTGGGCGCATGAGGGAAAACACTCCAACCCTCCTCGCTTTTAGCTTGGGAATGGCCGATACATGCATGAGAGAGCGATTTGAAGCATTTCAGCAGAGCGCGCTGGTTGTGAAGTGCTGCACTGTGGCTCAAGCACGGGTTTGTAATGCCAGATGGGAGGACAGAAATCTGAATTAATACCAAGAATTTCTTCTTGATATCCTCGGTAACTAACACAAGGCTGGATATGCTCATTGATAAACATTAGTTGTATCTGTGTGTCGATATAACAGTTGAGTGCTTTGAATGTCCACTAACATGTTTCAGATTCTGAGGGCAGGAGCAAGGCAGGCAGTGTTCCAAACATGTCCCACATCTTCTCCTACTTTCCTCAGCACTTCTTCCGCAGCTTGTCAGGCCAGCTTGGTGCTCAATCAACATGTTCAGTGTCGTTCGCTCCTGGTTTCACCTTCAATC
The DNA here is from genome assembly GCA_900312935.1 of Carapus acus. Taxonomy (NCBI): domain Eukaryota; kingdom Metazoa; phylum Chordata; class Actinopteri; order Ophidiiformes; family Carapidae; genus Carapus; species Carapus acus. The sequence goes on from OMPJ01016419.1 coordinate 3,834, forward strand.
TGGTTGACAGCAGAATCCGACTCAAATTTTAATGATAGTTTGTACTCACTAAGTCTCGACACCTAAGTGAGCAGAAGGACACAAGGATTAGCCGATGGACACATGACATATTGGACAGGCATCGCTACTGCACAGTGATGATGACAGTCGCACAAATGTCAGCATAAAATCATGTTAACAAAGGCAATGGACTGAACACAGACCCCCACCACTCAAAATTAAGAATGGCCCAGAGGCAGAGAGGCAGTTTTCTACAACATTAATTCATTTATTTCCAATAAAGCTTACACCGCAAGACCCGGCAATGTCATCTACTGCGACGGCAAAGTGGCTGCTTTCCACGAAAACAATTCCATTAATGGCTCATATCTCGACAATTAGCTCTGCATACGCTGTTGCCTGGAGTCCACACGTGTTTCCATAATTAGGCTGTGATTTCCTGGAATGCTGCTCGAGGCAGTGCAGCCTGAATCAGACATGACTGCCTTTAGAGGCCACAACTGCGGCGTCAGCTGGGTTCAAGCGCAGAAATGGCTGGCAAGACATGTTAAGTATCAGCGTAGATGTCTCACACTACTCGTCTCCGTGTCCCCCTCTGTCTCCCTTTGTCTATTCATGGCTACCGCTTCTCATAACGGATACATGGTCTTGTCTGCACTGTACTGAATCTTAACAATATTAACACAGTGGGTCTAATGAAGTCGTCCTCATACTTTCATCTGACATGTACATGAATTATTTAATGGTCACCATGTGGGCTCCCTGCTACCTTATTGGCTAATATCTTCATTTTCATCACAGTCGCCACCGTCTCCTCCATCTTCCCCATCCCAGCGGTGATTCTAACAGCTGTTTGAATGGGTCACTGCAGGGTCACTTTCTGAACGGCTGGACCAATGGCCGCGCCAACGCCCAGAACATTGATCTGAACCGCAATTTCCCAGACCTCACCTCTGTGTTCTACCGCAACCGGCGCAGCAGATTTTATCGGATCGACCACATTCCGATTCCTGACTCCTACTGGTTTGGAAAGGTAAGGACTTGGGATGTCCGATATTGGCTTTTTTGCCGATATCTAATATGCCGATATTGTCCAACTCTCAATTTACCGATACCGAGAACAGACATACTGATATGTGCGCTGGTAAACGCTTCAGTGTAACGCAAGCATTATTGTATTTTTATCGGTTTTTATTTTATCGGTTTTAAAGCATAAAAATCCGATACCGATATTACATTTTCATGCTAATATCGGGCATCTCTAGTAAGGACAAACATTTACTGTAGAAAATATCGATGCAAATGGTTTTTGGTTTGATTTATACCCTCTGGGTCATTAACATGTGACATAAGAATACAGAATATATCTTAGAAATTATTCTGGAAGACAAGTATGTACTTTTTGACCCGTGGGGCCATTTTTTATGTTGTGTAGGTATCTACTATTCCACGAGGGTGCAGTATTGTTTCAGTTACTTCCTTTTACGACACCCAGTTGAGTTGTCCCAGCTGCGTGAGATCGGTAGAGCTGATTAGTTTGAGTTGAGTGGTGGTGGGAGACGCACAGTTTCCCTTTGCATTATCAATTTACCTTATCTTTTTTGCTGAAATAAACCGGAACCTCACAGACATCAACTTCGCAACCTTTCTTTTTTACTCACTTTGGTAACCAGTTAAGAAAAATCCCAAACCACCATCAGGTGACAAGTTTTATTGTTTATTGAATAGTCACCAAAGAAACTTCACATCTGCGAGTATGCACAAATCCAAATGATAATTCTAATCCTTACGGATATTCTCCAAATAACTATTCTCTTCTATTCATGCTTCCGTCATGACGTTATGAGGATGACGACCTCTCTTTCGTCTCAAGGTGGCGCCAGAGACCTACGCAGTGATGAAGTGGATCAGGTCTCTGCCCTTCGTTCAGTCTGCCAGCCTGCACGGTGGCGAGCTGGTGGTCTCGTACCCCTTCGATCACTCCAGACACCCACACGAGGAGAGGATGTTCTCACCCACACCAGACGAGCAGGTTGGAGACCAGGAGGGGGAGTGAGGGACAGCAAGTGATGATGATGATGTTGATGATGAGGACGTATGGATGGATGGACCAACAATCAAACTTTGTCGGATGTCCTCTCTCTGCATCTATTCCGTCCACGTCCAGATCTTGAAGCAGCTGGCTCGCACTTATGCGGACGCCCATGAGACCATGTCCAACAATGACACGGAGCGATGTGGAGCCTCCTTCTACAGGAGTGGGGGCATCATCAACGGGGCGCTATGGTACAGCTTTGCAGGAGGTGAGATTGTGTGGAAACAGAAATATTTCCTTCACTGTGCAATGTTATATCACTCCTATTTGAAATTTCTTGCCAATGAACCAGAGCAGAGCATTCTCCAACTTTTTGTGGTTGGAGGGAGAAATCTAAGCCCAGAGAATCCTTGGTTGTTTTTTTGTTTTTTTTCTCCCAACTGCAACAGTGTCCTCATTCTACCAGATGTCTCACTGCCAGTTTGTGTCTTTCAGGGATGTCAGACTTCAACTATCTGCACACAAACTGCCTGGAGATAACGGTGGAGCTCGGCTGCGACAAGTTCCCCTCAGAGGCCGAACTTTATCCGGAATGGAAGAACAATAAAGAGGCACTGCTCACTTTTGTGGAATCTGTAAGTGCATTTAATTGGAGAATGTGCTTTTTTTTCTAACAAAACACAAAGTGTGAAATATTTCATTTAGAAATTGAAAGGTTTTAGGTGTGTGTGTGTGCGTGTGTGTGCATGCGACACGGCTGAGAGCCTCTCTACTTCCACACACAGGCACACCGAGGGATAAAGGGAGTGGTGAGGGATGTGGATGGTAATGGAATAAAAGGTGCCACAGTCTCCGTCAGGGGGATTAGGAAAGATGTCACCACAGGTAAAACAGTGCTTAACTGTCTCGCAGAGTAATTTTGGGACTAAATCTGCCAACCTGTCTGTTTATCATTCAAATTTCTATCTTTTTTTTACTATTCTGAGCCGTGAGCAACAGTTTGTAATTTACTCAAGGAGTATTTCCGATTCAGACTCTGATCCTGAGTCGCTCACTCTCCCTGTTTCTCATGGATTTCCATTTACCTCCATCATGTCCTCCTTCTTCCCGTCCACCAGCCGAGGACGGAGATTATTGGCGGCTCCTGATCCCCGGCACGCACATCCTGACAGCCACGGCCAAAGGTTACTCTAGGGTCAGCAAGAGGATTCACCTGCCGCACCATTTTAACCATGCAGGACGTGTGGACTTTGTCCTGAGAAAGGTGTCACACCACGCAGCTCTTCCTCCCTCATTGTGTTTGTCCTCGCATTTAATTATTGCTGCATTTCAATTGCGGCTTCACTTTTTCTTTATCACCCAAGGTCATTAATACATAACGCTAATGAGGTTCATTCACTATCGCTGCTCTGTACTTCCGCCCTCATGCTCCCAGGTTCCCGTGGAGCCGGATATCGATGACCACCTCTTCCCCACGGTGGACACATGGGAGCGTTTTGACCCCTACAACCAGTTTGAGCGCTACGGCGAGCCAGACGTGGGTCAGGGTGGCCTGGAGCGGCAGGAGAAGCCCTGGTGGTGGAACTACTTTTCCCAGTCAGGCATCACACCTCCAAATTGGCTGCTGCGGAATATCTAGAGACATTGCGGGGACGATGAATGCCAGATTGTTTATGGACAGTTTCAAATTCAGTCCCATGGTTCCCACAGCTTTTCTTCAGCAGGATATATTGTTATAAACAGTAAGCATATTCTTAACTTGTGTGGACTTGCAACTTCATGTAGCTTTGCAATGTAAAAAATAAAAGAAAGAAAGAAAAACAACAACAACCACAACAAATAAAACAGGATCACTGGAAAGTTAACAATTTACGGGTGACTTTTTAGATACAAGATACATCACTCTGTGCAGGAAACATGCTAAATGCTGGAATCTGACTGCTGCTTTAAATATGTATTCAGTGTTCTTTGATTAAACTTTGACACCTTTAGGCAGCTTTGTGTAAATTTCTGTGCATATTTAGTTTTTCAAGGGAATGGGTGATATTCCTTGCAGAAACATTTCTGAAGTAGAGGGCTTTTTGTTGAACCAGCTAATGATTTAGACGTTTTTGCTTTGTTCTTTTTCACGATGAATAGTGAATAAAAATATGTCTGGCATTTTGTCCTGAAGTCATTTTGGAAAGGATTTGAATTTAAGCATTGAAGCGTATGCACCCATTTCTTATGACTGTTGAAAATAATAATAATAATAATAATGCTAATAATAATAATAGAGGCAATTTGCGTCGCCAGAGGGCGCCATAGCTCATGCCATCACTTGGCTCAACTTTGAAAAAACTTCTGTCTCCGTTGAAATCCTAGAATGCCATTTCTTTCGTGTCTCTGATGTACCTTTGGCAGCGTTTTTCCAGTAAATGATAAGCATACTCCGACTAATAACCTTGTTTTGCGTGGTTAGTGTTCTATCGTGCCTCTGGCCTGAAACAGTCGGTGAGACTCTGGTAATTGTCAAATGTTTGTGCCTTTTCTAACCAATGCACTGCACATTAGTTTAGCATTTGCAAATTACTAGAATGTCAACACTAAGATTTACAGAGCAAAGCCTCGTGCCTTCATGGAAACCTTTAAACTCCCAATTTTCAGTCCACTGGGATGGTAATAGTTACTTCTTAGCAGGTGTCGACCAGAAGGCACACTCTTTCAATGCTGTAATTCAGTCTAATCCCCTTTAATAGTAACAATCTGAGCAATTAAATAAGCAGCTGCTCACAGCTCTGCTACCTGAGCCAAATGTGGTGAAAAGTACCAGAGAAAATCATGACTTAACATCATCCAGAGCACTTTGCATGGACGCAGAAGAGGAGAAAGAGAAAGGGAGCGCTGTATAAGGAGAAGGCCAGGGGAGTAATCTAATAACCCATCCTAACCTGAGTCGCATGGGCACAAACTGACCCGTTGGTGACATTTGTGGGTCATCCTGTCAGCCAGCACAGAAGATACAGCTTATCAATAATATCTGGGGAGAAGTAGCTGGCATGCAATCTCCTCCATCCCCAAACTAAATTTCTAAAGTGCCCTGACCTGCATTTGAACTGCTGTAAGTAAGCGTATTAAGCCAGTGCAGCATGCATATCCATAATTAGTGAGCGGAGCAGCTCTGGAATCCACACGAGCAAAACTCATAATACCAGGAGCAGTGCAACTACTGCAACTTCACCTCTCACTAGTACCACTGCTACTTCTAAAACCAGTGTGGCTGCTACTGCTACCACCAGAGCACATATTTAGAATAGCAACACCGCTGGGTTTTGACGACTCCTCTTCCACAGTGCCACGAAAAGTGCTCGTAACATTTAATGTATAATCAAAGTATTACATTTTACAAGAGTGAAACACAGCATGTGTTTCACCCTTTGAAATTGGTCCGGCAGAATCATTGTTTTAAAAAGTGTTTACTGCCAGGTGTAAATCTCTCGACTTCATTGGGCCCAAGTGTAGCATTACTTAGGTATGGTGAGGTGCGGTGAGGTTCATGGCTGGAGGTACTGACTTCATCGCAATCAGATTTAAAAGCATTTGAACCCTACAGGAAGCTTATTTATCATTTGATTGGCAGCAGGTAATGGGTTATGTTTGAAAATAATATAACCCATTTGTTATGGTGTAAATTAAATATAGTAATTCATATGATGAATAATGATGATAAATGCAATCATTTAATCAATCTTTTTATTTAGCATTTTTTTCTTTTTATGATGACAGGTGAGGCACTGCCTCTCCTGCCTCCACTGACTGCACATCACTGCTTAGATATAATTCTGGGGAGCCTATCGAGGAAAAGATCAGACAATACCAGCATTTGCAAGGGTCTAATAATTAAAGCGCCACATTCACAACCGGTACAAAACAACAAAGAGACAAATACAATAGCCTGACAAGACTTATCAAATGTGGGTTGTGTGTACGCTGGCAGGGTCAGGGGTTACTTTGCGCGTATGTATGTATGTGTGTGTGTGTGTGTGTGTGTGTGTATCCCTTTGTGTTGCAGATTGTGTATTTGCGTCAAATCCACTTCATTCACAGACAAATAAGATAATATCATGGCTGCTACCTCAGCTCAGTCACTACAGTACATTATACTACCTGCTAATACTTAACGCCCCACGTAACTGCTAATACTTTGAACACCCCATAATGCTTTCCTGTTGTTTGTGAACACAGACATACAGTATGTGTTTGTCCTCAGCATTTCGTTGAACTTTGTCGACAGCAGCAACAACTTGGCGCCGCAGGTGAACCGACCAATCCGCTCAGTTCATCCTACCCAAATGTTGGGACACAGTAAACTATTGTACACAAAATCGGCCCCTTGCTACATCGAGACTTGTCCAGCACACTGGGTGGCACCACGTCAAGACCGCTTCTCTCGCTCTCAGCCAAGCAGCTTTTGATTTATTTTGTTCCAGCTGCTACACGACTTGATGCCATATATTTCTCACTCTGCACCCCTTTATGAAATAATGGAAATTCTGACATGTAGACAAAATAAAGGACAGCTCCCCACGTTGGACTAGGAGCTGCACAACCGCAAGTACAATGCTATCTTTGGCTGCACAAAACAGAAATTGCTAAAGGACGAGAGCCAATGAAAATAAAAAATAAAATACTTAGTGGTCAGCGAAATGTCTGAGTCACACCAAAAGTTTTTTTTCCCCTTGTGCTGCGACATGAATATTGCTGGAGGTGCTCTTGCTGGGATTATATATCATCTTGTCAAATTCGGTAGCATTGCTCTGTGAGCGGTTGAAAACCAAAAATTATTCTTTTACTTAAAACTGGGAACAAAGTTGTGCAATCTCCAGTGTTCTGATTTTTTATGTGCTGTCACTGAAACAAGTGTGTGATGATGTCAGAGATGAACAAACATTGTCTTGGCAAATAGCTGTTCATTACAGAGGCATGTGTGTGTCTCACGCTAATGTGCTAATCATATACTGCGTTTATGTCAAACTGCAATCCCAGTATTTGTGGGAAAATACAGAATTACCGGTACTTTAAAGACACACCTGATTGTAATCTTTGTTACTTTTGTCGTTCTGGCTCTCAACGTATTACACAACACGGCATAACTTTAAAATTAGCGAAGGAGACTCTCCCATTTGCCCAAAGACGTCCGTCCTCCTCATGGAGGGACAGAACAGACTCAAAGGTGAAGAAACTATGCACATTCTGTAATAAGTGTGATTTTACCAGCCAACATGACTTTTAACACTGTCAGCAGCCGACACATTATGATACATTCATAACTTTTCGTTTTGAAAAGGCCACTTTTGATTCATACTATAATTATCCCTCCCAAAAGCAGCGTGTTCCCAGATGTCTACCCCTTATGTTCCTGGAGTGAGTTTCCATCTGGCAGGCCGACTTTCTCTCGCCCCGTGTACCATGTAGTCACTTTCAATCTGGCTGCATCAGTTTCTCTAACCTAACACTTTTGAACACTCTGCATATATAATGCAAATGTCAAACCACTTTGCTCTGAACTTCCTCTATCCTTCTCCTCCCCTCCCTTCTCTCCTCCCCTTTCCACCACATGTCGCTCTTCCCCTGTCAGCCCGTCCCTCGCTGACGAAGCTATCTAGCCGCCATTGCCCTGGGAGTGGAGACCATGCTCAATGTGGCAGAGATGATTTGTTTGCCTTGCAATTATTTTCCATCAGTGGAGACAAATGGATTCATTCTGCAGAGCAAAGCCACACAGACAGCGCTGCAGCGATGAAAGCGGTGGAACCAACCAATATGTCTTGGCCAGGGATAAAGTCGGAGCGTTCACGGGGCACCGCGGCTATAGAACAGATCTGTGACGTCTATTCTAGCTGGGAGAATGTTCTTCCCCAAACGGAGAAGTCTTGCTGTTCCCCATTTTCTCAACTAAACAAACAAACCGCTGCCTCTTTCACTTTCTCATTGAAATGATTCATTGTACTTTCTGTCAGCCTGAAATAACAGGGAAAAAATAGAATGACAGCAAAGGAAAATATAGTGTCTCTGATCAGTGTAGAGGTCAGTTATTGGTATTAAGTAGGTATGTACTTGGTAAATCTGTTGAATAATTTGAATAAGTGAAGTTATTCAGAGGTAGTTGGGGACAGATGATCCACTGTGGCGACCCCTGAAGGGAGCAGCTGAAAGGGAAAGAAGAAGTGAAGTTATCAGTGTAAATTCCAAGCAATGTTATTGAGACGACCATGTGACAAATTGCGAGGTCAAGTGTCATTACAATTTGCTTGCAGCAAGGTGTGGTGGGAAAAGTCAGGTTGCGAGGCTCTTCACTTCCCGTTTTACGCGTCATCTCTCTTTGACCTCTCCCTCTCTTTCCTCTCTCCCTCTTGCCGTCTTGGTTTCCTCTTTAACCCCCGTCCCCACCTTTCCAGCGTCTCTGCTGATTCCTCCTTGTCTCGCAACCCCCTCCACCCCCCTAGTCTCCTTTTCCTTCCCTTTTCTTTCCCTTCTCCCCCCGTTGCCTGCCTTTATATGAAGAGCAAGTTCAGGGGTCACCAATTACTCAGAGAGGCCTGAGAAAGCGGCATGGGCTCTTGCCCTCCATGCTGCCACGTCGGATTAGCATCACGGGGGCTGCAGGTACACGGCAGCCACCGGCTGATAGAGCAACGACCACATCCTCAGACAGCACATGAGGTAGTGGGTTCAGATGGAGCCCTTGTTGACTGGCTCAGCAGAAAATACGAGTGTTAATCTTGATGTTAGTGTGGCTCCTTTTACTTTGTTTTTTAGGATCTTTGGTGTTTCATGCAAATTGATTTAATCAACTAAAATTTACTGTCGTTGCACAACCACGTGGAAGCACGGCAGCATAAGATTGTGATCCATGAGTGGTGTGATTGATGAAAAAGAAATAAGGTACATTTAGGATTTCATTCACAAAGAGCCTCTACTCTCAGAATTTCGCACTGGGAACTTGAACGATAACGTATTTTGTGTGCTCAAACACTATGAGCACAACTGCCATTCGCTCATACACCATTCATTGAGCAAAACAAAGTGACGTCCACCTAAATGCAGGTGATGATGCAGATATTAGGCTCAGCAGGATACTGCACACGTCAAAGATGAAGGTCTGTGGATGCCCCGTGCATGCAGGGCCGAACCAGCAGCCGTCATACATTGTTATGCGGACCCTGTGCCAGGTCACCTCCATGATGGATGAATGGATGGATGCGCCACACTCTGCAGACAGGGGTCCCCATCATTGGGACATACGTTTGTTTTCACCAGACGCCGACACTGTGTAAAGTAGGCCAGCTGGGACTCTTTTTGCTCATGTTAATTCACTAAGTGTGTGTTGATGATCCTAATCTAGTTTGTGTCGCACCATAGAGACTCAACTCCGTCTCTTACTCTCTGTAATTCTGCACACATTGAAGAGATTAAAATCAGTCCAAATTGGGTTTACTAATTTAGTTTCATGCTGCCATGAACCTGTCTGCGCCTCTGGTTTAACCCATCTTACCCCCATCATAGCATAGCCCAGGATACTTTTTTTGAGCCCCGTTTTCACTGTTAAGCCATTTAACTTGCTGATCGGTCTATTCAGACACTTTAGAAAGTAAAGCTCTGACCTCTCCTCTCCCTCTCTCTCCCCATCTGTCTCTTTCCCACTCTCTCTCTCTGTCTCTCTTCGTTGTTCCAAATCCTCATTTGAACCCATTTTCCCAAGCTGGCAAATGTCCCAGTACTTTGTAGTCCGAGGCCAACAGAAGCTGTGCAGCCAGTTGGGGATGAAACGGTTGTTGAATAGCCAATCCAAGAAATCGGTGTTAAGCCAGACCTTTGCTAACAACAAATCAGCACTCGGCCCACCCATAATTGCTCCGTGTCATCTTCAATCACAGGTCCACCGTTCTTCCCTAATCTGCTGCTGGTATCAAAACACTGGTAACATGTGGTAGCTGGAAATGCGTAACTGCAGCTGTGATTAAATTGATCAGAGATGAAAATTCTTGAGCACATGAGTATGTATTTCATGTCTTTTGCCGCCTCACCTGCTCCATAACACTCATTCGTTCTCCAACCTTTAAGATGTAAACAGCAATCAAATGTCCGTGAATAATCTTTTCATGTGTGTGTTACATTTGAGAGGTTCCATGTGAGCGGCACACACAGCTGGCCACATCTCGGTCACTTCCTTTACCAAACACACTCTTGGTCAACCATCCGTGCCGCCTCACAATGGCCATCATGGCGATTTTGGAAAACACCAACTGACCTTTTCTGCTCAGCTGCTATTGTTTTATTTGATTTGCTCTGCAGAAGCATGACGAGCTGGTGTCATGGCAGACAATAGCGGGCGGTTCAAGGCCTGACCTGAGCACTAATTTGGCAGCTTAAGCTCCTAACAAGTGGGGAACCCACCCAGCGGCGAGTTTGTTTCTCTTTCGTTCTGCTCTGCGTTTAGTTTGTTATGGGTTTTCCCTCTGACAGAATCGTACGTGGGAACATGAATATCAGAGGAGTCGCACAAAATCTCTTTTCTTCCTTACATCCTACTTCTTCCCCCTATGGTCATGGTTCTCTCCTGTCGTCTTTATCTCCTTGTGACCAAAACTCCGCCGCTTGTGACGACTGGAAAAAAAAACTGTGTCTGCTTTTCATTTCTCCAGAGTCTGGTGGTTGGATGTGTTGATGCCAGAGTTGCCATAGAGGTGCTGGGCCGCAGCCAGTGTCTTGTTGCCGGAGAGGTCGGAGGTCAAAGCGGCGCAGCCCTCAGCAGCAACAGAACGTGTGAAATCGGACACAGCTACGCACCATTTGTGTGTGATTACGCTGATTTCCTAGGGCAACTCCTGTCGGCACCTCCTCGCCCAGCGTTTTCAAAGTGACGGTTCAAATGCCCCCAAAAACTGTCGGCCGCTGGATAAATATACAAAATGGACCATGAGAAACCAGACCGAGCTGAGCTGTTCTGGTAGATTTATTAGAGCGGTAGACGTTCGAGAAGGAGCAGGCCAACATACATAATGTGACACGTGCAACATTGAAATAGAAAATGGCAACATGATTTTATGGAAGGATTTTGGGGATTATTGGTAGGGAGTTGGTAAATGTACTCCTCTGTCTGCGTGAATGTTAATACCTTTCAAACTTAAGTTTGAACTTAGTGTGACACAACACTGCTCAGTGCATTTTCCCTCATATTTTTGTCATAAACAATTGCGAGGGGTGGTGTGAGTCAAACTATTTGAACATTCATCTTCAAACCAGGTGTATGGGATTAGATTTATGATTTCCTCTAAATGATAATGATCCCTGGTCACCCTGTCCTTCCCTTGGTGGCACTGGGAAGTGGTTATTTGGTGATTAGATTTAGGTTTGAACTTTGCCCAGAAATGAGAGTTACACAGGCCGATCAACTCAACCTGTGTTTAGCAGGTTAATAATTTTCTGTCAGACACTTTTCACTGGGAGTGGCGCCACATTTGATGCTGTATCTCACTGATCTACTGCCGTTCGAGAGGAAATCAGACTGTTTAAACCTCACCTCACCTTAACATCAGTCACTCCGTGAACGGAACGCGGACTGGGGAGCTTTGTGAGGAAGAGGCCAAAAACACTAAGCAGACACTAGATCACTCACTGGGCTCTCTTCTCTCTAAAGCAAAGCTTTTTCGGTCAAATATCTCCCGGGAATAAGAAGAGATGAAAAAATAAATATATATATAAAAAACGAGACACGTTAAAAGTTGGCGGGGAAGAGAGAGAATGAGAAAATGCCCGCGAGGCAAATGGCTGGCAACATCAGTGCCGTTAGACGGAGCTACTTTAGCTGTCAACCACGGGCAAGTGAACGCACCACTGAACACACACAGTCAGCATCAGTGGGCACACACGCACGCATACACACACAACACACACACATGCGAGCAGACAGTGTGCGTGATAATGATGCTAGCATTAGCTTCCCTTCAATCTAAAGCATCAGCGACTGTGGGCCAATTAGTAAATGGAATTCACAAGTGGAATATTAGTACAGTGGATTTTACACACTCTGTCGGTAGTGGCAATTCCACAATTGAGATGCTCCACATTTTCTGTCAACAATTGAGATGTTCCACATTTTCTGTCATGGCGTTTGTGGCAACAAGGATCAGCAGGGTTGTGAAATACTGTGAAATGAATAAAAAATGCTCTTTCTTCAAGATCACTTGTGTGTGTGCAGAAAGGAAAAATAACAACATCATCGCATCGGGTTCCTGTAACTGATCATGTCTGTATATTCTGTATTTTGCAATTAGTACTCACATGAAAATTCAATTCCCTCTTCCCTAATTCAAACTGCGAAACAACTGATGCTCCTCATTATTATTATCATGAGTCCACTGCAGAGAGGCAATTTTCCTGTGGGATTAATAAAGTATTTAAAAAAAATCTTTGATGGTGTTTCAAACCAACCTCACTTAACTGTGGAGATGCAACTGACCTGATTGTGCGACAATCTGCCATGTTGTTAAAAGTCAACTGACAAGTCAAACCAAGCGGCGTAAGCTCTCCAGAGATGCTCGCTTTGTCGGAGCCGATTAGGTCCATGGAGGCGCAAGCAGACACTCGGCAGTGTGAAGTCCAACCGCTCCTTCCGTCTACTTACTGGAAGATGGAGAGCACGTTTGGAACAGAATTATGGTGTTGTTAACCTCAGACGTGCCTCTCGTGATAGCAGCGGTAGGAGTTCATTAAATACGATTTACTAACATTCTGCTGTTTTGGCCGGCATGGGCCTGTTTGTGTTGGTATTTATGCACACCAGCAAAAATGGGTTTAATAGCTTTAGCCCACAGTGAGAGCTTGTCTGTGTGTGTGTGAGTGTGTGTGTGTGTGTGTGTGTGTGTGTGTGTGTTAGCTGGCCAGTGAAGGGGTCTGAACTGTAGAGGACCACGGCAGAGCTTTTTGTCACAGCTCATCACACCATCAGATCACACAAAATGATCTGACAGCGCACAATGCTGCTCGGCAAGTGGTGCTGGGATTTTAATTGATGTTAAAACCACAGTGAGGGAGGGGAGAGAGAGGGAGAGCAAGAGATGGGTTTGACCTTTTTCGTGGACGGGCTGCAGCAGTGTAACAGGTACTCCTGCTCATAAACAACTGAGCAAAGCTGGATGTCAGACATACAAAGCACGACCCCATTCGTGAGAATAGGCGCTAACGTGGCGGCTCATT
>OMPJ01016421.1:0-11118 GCA_900312935.1 Carapus acus
GAACTAGATTAAAAATTCAAAACCTACCGATTTTTTCAATGCTGTTGTCAGCGAGGTTTAGCTCTGTGAGGCTTTCCAGCGTATACAAGCCCTTTAAAAACGCAAATTTCATTTAGGCAGAGGCAGACAGAAATAGGCAGGCAGCAGACAGGCAGACAGACAGACAGATAGACAGATAGACAGATAGACAGATACAGTAGATAGATAGATAGATAGATAGATAGATAGATAGATAGATAGATAGATAGATAGATAGATTATCAGATAGATAGATAGATAGATAGATAGATAGATAGATAGATAGATAGATAGATAGATAGATAGATAGATAGATAGATAGATAGATAGATAGATAGAGATTTCATTATCCGTACGTCTATCTCAGATATGCAGTTGTTGTTGAGCCAAAGGACTTGGAGGTTGATGAGAAATTCCAAATTTTGAATTTCTGTAATTTGATTCTCATAAAGATAGAGTTTCTCGAGTTGAATGCAATTCTGGAGTCCAGATATTTCCTGTCAAAGAGCGACAAAAAAGAATAAAAACATTTCTCAACTACAGGCCTGCGGCAAAGTTATATTACTTTTTTTTCCACCCCATTGCAGCGTGAGAGGACCTCACCGTCAGTTGGCATTGTACTACCCAGAGCTCTTGCAGCATGGGGCAGAATTCTAGTCCCTCAATGAGGCAAACGTTCTGGCCAACTATGACCAGATGGCGCAGCTGTGGGAAGTAGGAAAGCCCGACCATCTTGGGAAAACCAGAGAAGAAGACCTCCAAGGAGCTGATATTGACCCCATCGTGCGCAATTTTCTCGTATGACAGTCCATTGGCCACACACTATGGAGGAAAACACCTTAGACTGGGATCATATTACTCAGCACAACATAGGATGCACACACAATACCAGTGTGCATCATATATTACAGAATCTACAGTGTTAAAATTTGGACTCTATGAATGTTTGATTCAAAAAACACATTGCAGTTTTGAATGAATCCAGTTTTATTCATTTCACAGTCAATGTGAGCTTGAACTGAATTAATAAATCGAATAAATGAATCAGACATACTTTTTGAGTTGTGAGACGACAGAGAATGTCAGAGAAAAAGGGGAGCTTCAATATTTTTGTTTCAATACAGCAGCAGTGTAATATATAGTTTTTAATTTCACACATCAATGTCAAAAACCCAGAAAATCGAAAAGTCACCAATAACATTTTTGAATGGGAAATTTGCTGAATGTTCAAGTTTGCATCCGTCCCACTCTACGAAAATCAAAGACAAACATCCAAAACATGAACAATTTTCTGTCCTGAAGTTACATAATTCACTCACCAGTTCTCTGACGACCTCTTGGTCGTCGCGTAGCCTTTGTTTTTCCCTTTGTATCATTCCGTTGTCAGCCAAGCAAAATTATTTGAAACTAAAACGTCTCATTTGAAAATCCTAAATCCATCCATGGGGCGACTCTGTGCTTCTATGTGGTGGTAAACGAAGGCGACGACGTGATCACAGATTGAGTGGACATTATAAATGGTGAGATTATGACAATACAACCCGTATGGCGTCACAAGCACATCATTAAATTGGAGATAGACACTATTTTGCGCATCGAATTATCTGCAATGGTTTCGAGATTGAGATGTTTCCGTGCTGTCCTCACAACTTCAAGAAGAAAACTCGGGTTGCAAAGATAGTTTTCTGACGCCATTGTTAGCAAAGCCAGTGGACCACAAATGCTAACACAGTTAATAATAAAGTGAAATACGATTTAGAACACGCGGAATTGACGACAGCTAAACTATCACGCGTCACCTTCATTTTCATTGATACATTGAGTAATTTCAGCCCGATTTAGCTTAATAGGAAATACTTTGTTAAGGCAACGGATGCCTTCACGGCCCCAGTGAGTTCAGCAATGTTTGGCATCAGGCCGTCACTAGCCCAAGGCGTCCGGTTGCTAAGGCGCCATGTTGAATGTGACTAACGCTGCAGTACCGTGTAGGACCAGATGAGGACGCAGTCCTCCTAGCAAAAGACGAGCATGGCAGCGGCTCACACGCCGTTATGAAACCGTACTGTGCGTTTCATACTTGTGAAGATCCACAGCGCCCATTTCGCAGTGATCAAAGCGTAAATGCGGCGCAAGAATCAATTGAGATATGAACATTTTGATAATTATATTAAAAATAAATGTTGATTTTTTATTTCTTATTATAATTTTTCCATCCAAATATGTCGTGTCGTTCATCGCCACTTATATTAACACTTTGACACATCCACCACGCTCACGTCTGAGCTCTGTTTACTCTCGTTAAAAAAAAGTCCTGGCCAGCAGCCACACGGCCGCAATGACGTCAGTGTCGGAGCATTGAACTAAAACAATCACCCTCGCTCCTCTTTTACGCCCCGACCGACCGACCGACCAAACGACCGACCGACCGCCCCGCTCACAGACGCCAGGAAAGCAGCGAGGACGCCGCAGTGTGTGAGAGCGTGTGTATCAGTGTGTGTGTTCGCTTCCATCCCAGCGCCAAGGCTGCAGCCTCTCCCCCAGCAGCGACATCACCACCGCGTCCCCCGACATGTCCGCTCAGCCCGGCGAGGGTCTCGGCCCGGAGGAGAAGTGGTTCGGGGACGACTACGACCAAAACGGCCCGCTTGGACGCGCGCAGGTCCGGTTCGACGAGGAATCCATACCGAGGGCCGGCGACGCGGCGGGCGACCCACATCATCAATTCCATCCTTTTCTGGACGATGGGAAAAAGCCCCCTGTTACTATGGAAACTGCATCCACAGGTAAAAGGGGGGTTTATCCTGCGTGTGTCTTCGCGGCGTCAGGGACACGTTGACTTTTATTTGGATGGCGGAGGAGGTCCGTCAGTAACAAACACGGCGAGACCGCAAAAAGCGAGGCCACTGGACACACTGTCACGTAATCACATGCACATACGACTGTGTGTGTTCTGTAAGGGGGGAAACCGCTGAATTTCAAAATTAACTCTGTAACTTCAACGGCATAATTTCAGGCGAGTGTTACATTCCCGAATGTCCTCTCGGGAGACATTGTATCAGCCCGGATCAGCTGTTTTTTTAGGCATGGTTTCCTACGCAGTCTCTTGTTGTGGGATTAGAGAGATGAAGCAGATGGGATGCAACCTGCATGAGCAAATAGCCTGTTAAACTTTGAACGCACATACTGAACCAGACAGAAAATAATCATGAGGCTGCATCTCACCACGACCGGATGACAGCAGCTTTATTTGACAAAACGTCACTAAACGTAGCATCCACAACAAGTTGGTGAGAAAATGCTCTTGTCTGCACCCTCACATAGCCACAGACAGTCAAACAAACTGAGCAGCATGTTCAAAGCCGTGACTTGAGTGTTAATATACTTTATTCCTGGTGAAATATTCCCAGGCAGTTTATTTCTCTCTCTCTCTCTTTTCCTTTTTTACTGCTGGGTCGATCACTGTTTTCCAGGATGCATCATCACGCATCCCTCGCTAAGTCCACCAGTCTGCTCAGCACAGCTTGTTTCACGCTGCTATTTTTAATCCAGGAGAAAACAGGGCTCACCCTGCACTCGGAGTGCCGCGCTTTCATTCATCACTTCTCTGAAATATTCATGATCTGTTTAGAAAAAAAGGAAACAACACAGGCCCCTCTCCTGCCTTTGACCCTGTGTTGCTTCCTTCAATCTGCACAATGGGCAAAAAATGAATATAAACAACAGCTGGTATGAAGCACTGGAGTGTTGTGGAGTGAAGTGGCTCGCTATTATTCGGCGTTACAGCCTCTGGACCTTCATTCACAAGGGGATGAATGGATAAAAACACTGCCTGTAGGCTAACGCAAACTCTGGTTGCCTTGTGGTCCAGAGGAGAAGACTGAGCTTTTTATTCCTCCTCGCTGTGCTCCCACCACAGCAATAATACAGCCTGTCGCTCGTCTTCTTGGCTCTTCTCTCACCGTGAGAGCAGCACAGACGTCTTCCTCACGCCCAGACGGTCCGTCCCCCATCTTTGTCACACGCCGTCTCTCTGCTTGGCTTTTGCAGATATCAAGGCCAGTGGCTTATAGCATCTGAGGCCATATCATGAGGCTTTAACATATGTTTTGGCCTCGTTAGCGACAGCCAGCGTATCCCACAAGCATAGAGTTGCGTGTGTGTGGGAAATCGATCCTCGCCTGAATGGGGTAGCGATGCGGCCAGAGGCCCTGCTCTGGTGCCGATTCCACCTGGATTACGTTACTCCGGCTTTGGGTGACAAACAGCAGTCACATGCCGGAGCTGCTCCCATGTCCCCGTGAAGCGCTGGAGATGTCAGAAGAGGAGACACATTGATAATGCTACATCATGACCACATTACAAGTGTGCCATGAACACCCCACAGCAGGTGTATATATACCCACAGATGGAGTGTGTGTGTGTGTGTGTGAGTGTGTGAGAGAGAGAGAGCCCCTGGCCCTGGAGCACGCACAGAGGACACACAGCCAAACACACATTCCATGTGTGCTTCAGAGGCCATTTCTCTAATACTGCCTAGGAGGCTCTGCTTCGCCTAATATGGCAACATCAATACGGCCGAGTATGTTCTAGTGTTGACATTTCAATGACCACGTTGAACACGCTCGTCTCCAAGACGAGTTCGCCCAGAATCAGCAACTTATCTCCAGTCAGGTGGCACGATGTTGTTCACTTCTCGTTCAGTGCATTTACCGAAGTAGCTTAGCGTCTATTCACTCCGCCGGCTCTGCCTGCGTGCAACTACTCTTTTTTTTTTTTTTTTCATTGCCCCCAAGCTGGACGGTCATTGGCTGAATGCCACGATTTAGTCCCGCCCCTAGAGGCTCAGCGTCTCTGGGGGCGAATGGGGAAGTGGGCGGAGCTCGGCTTGTCTGGGGCTGAATCCGTTTTTGATTGACAGCTACGTTGAGCCACACCCCGTCAGCTCAGCACTGTTTTATCCCAATAGCGGATTTTGCAGGGGTGAGTCTGTGACCCAGTTTTTGGTGTATGCCTGGCGTAATACCATGACGATTTTGATTGTTTATGTCATACACCGCAAACAAAACACATTCATAGTATTTCCTTGTTTCAGTGTTGTATTATTTCCACATTTCTTTGTCTGGGTGTCATGTCCTTTCGTTAATTAATTTGTCCACAGGTGGGACTGAATTAGCTGGCTAGCAAAGTGACCACGTTGGCAGACAGTGGTAATGTTGGCAACGCCATTTGGCAAAGCCATTAAGTGGAGAAACATCTTTTAATTACTAAACAGAATTTAACAGCAGGGAAGAGCAACACCAGCAATTGATTTGGTGCTAAAAGTTGGGGAAAGTAACAGTTCTCAGCTCTCCTGGGATAACGATTAGCCTGCTGACTGGAAGAGCTGTGACACAGAGAGCGGAAAAGAGCAATTCTGCTCAATTCAATTCAATTTTACTAGTTATTTCCAAATCACAACAGCGGTATCTCAAGGCGCTTTCCAAGATGGAGCAGTTAGAGCTCCTCAACAACAATCAGCATGTGAGTGCATGTACAAGGTTAAGTTGTATTATAGTTGCATTGCATAAAAGATAAATCGGCAAATTTTATATTGTATGCCGGCAGTGAGCTTCCAGCAGTGCCTAACGGCCGCTCATATTACTCAATATGCCCTTTGACCCAGTCTGCATCTTTTTATTGAACTGAGAAGTTTAATATTGGATGTCCGTTCCCCTCTGGCCCCTGCGTGTGTTTATCAGAAAAGGCCTCCATTGTTCTCTGTTAGGGGACGTCTCCAGTGGCGAGGATGAGACAGCAAAGTGTCTGTCTGGGCTTCTGCCCTATCTGTGAGATATAGAAAGCTCTTAATGGACTCTGGTGGACTGCATGAACCGGCGGCACGGTGCATTTGGGCCGTCAGCGAGCACTAGCCGGGCTCCCAAGGGGCCCAGGCAAGCAAGGGCTTTTCAGGGAAGATGATAAAGATCCAAGATAATGCAGAGTGTGGGGGGAGGGATGGAGGGGACGAGGGGTTACCAGCAGATAGTTGAAATGGTCCAGACTATTCAGAAATATTGGGAGGACAAGTGAGATTTCTTTCTTTTCTGGTTGGAATCCGGGCTAAATGGCTCTTGCAGACATGTTCTTTAACCCTGGTCTGGGTTATCATCGTCCACAAGTGGCCGCCTGTCCACTTTGCCATTGCTGAATCCCAAATCAGCTCTGGATGGCAGCTTTAGTCAGACAGAATGGACACCTTTGACCCATAAAAGATGGAGAACAGACAGTCTGTGTCTGTCCACCGTAGTCTCCTGTTGAACACGACGTCCCGTCCGTGCAGGAAAAGCAAGATCGATGCTGAAAAAGGCGATTACAGACGGATTCACGTCACCCAGTCTGTCAGGAGTTTGATGTGGCTGAGAGCGGTACGGCTTCTGTCTGCCTCACTGCCGTCTCTGTCCGTCACGGGTCGATAGCTTTCAGAGCGCCTGAGTCCCTTTGTGCCACGCCTCCAGTCAATCTGGCGGGGTAATTGCGCTGTCGCTCCCGTCTCAGTATGGATTATGTCTGCGCCCTTCATTGTCCCTCAACTGTATTGACAGTCATTCCCAAAATGAGGCGGGACACAGGATGAGACATTGACTGCAGGACGTAATGGACATGAACTCCATGTTTGCACGGTTGTTCTGCAGTTGGACGTTGCAAACACACGCACACTGGCTGTATTGTGACAGAAATATTGCCTGTGACCCACATATCATATACACTGCAAACGGGTCCAACGCCCAGTCGAGGTCCAGGAAATATCAACATGAAATAAAGATGTCTGGGACAGGCAGCTTATGTAAGAGGAGAATTTAATATCCAGGCTCGGGCAAGGTCAAGGAGTGAAGGGAAGCTGAGACGCGCTCAGAGAGACGAATAACGCCATTAGCATAAGGCACAGCCGCAGATGTAAAGCGAAGCTGCAGTCGCGCAGAGGTGAGGAGTGATTCGGGCTGACACCGTCATTCAGCAGCCGCCTGGGGACGAAGCAGGCTGTTGGTTTGGTGTGTGTGTGTGTGTGTTTGTGTGTGTGTGTGTGCGTCTTCTGGATGGTGGGCGGGCCGGTGTGAATGTCGGCATCATCGATCCACCCCTCGCGTCGGTTATCAATCCATACCGGTGTAACAAGATCGGTGCTTCCATGACGTCACCTAGCTCCTCTTAGCCGCTCTGGCGTTTTGATGGAGCGCCGTCACGTGACTGAGCGGCTCCATCCAGCAGCACACGCACCAGCAGCTGCTGGTCATTCACACATTTTGTTAATTATGTTGAAAAATATCGCACACACAATAGCATGGCGAAAATAGTTGTGTTACTGGTTTATTGTCCAAAGCTATTGATGGTCAAGAAGATGGGCATAAACTCGCCCAAAATTTGTCTTGGATATTAACTACAGTCAAACTTGTCATATGAGCAACTCGGTGCATGAGTTTTTTGAGATACAAGCGTAATCCCAAGTTGGGAGTGGTGCTTAGGGACACCATCGCTAGTTGGCGCTAACACGGATACGCACTATCTATGACGGCTCATATCTATGACCACTTTGAACTACAAGAAACAGTAAGTTCAGCATTGGAAGAATCATTCAAGGCTTGCCATGGGTGGTTTGAGATTTTTAGGAAGAGAACCAACATCCATTCGTTTGTGAGGCATGGAGAAGCACCTAGTGTGGACGTTGAGGCGGCTGAAGGATACGTCACACGTTTGATGGTAGGCGTTGGAGGAGGGATAGGTTCACAACAAGTGTTGAAGTGGGACCAAACCCCATTATTCTGTCAAAAAAAAAAAGACCACAACTGATTGAAATTGTTCTAGTTATTTTGAATTTTAAAACATCATTTGACTCATGAGCTGGGTCACGAAGTGAATTAAACTGAAGGTACTATTGTAATTAATAATTAAGAAATCATCCCGTTTCACCAAAAACACCCTACGTTGCATCCAAGTATCTTTAAGATGAGAGATCCAGGTGCACTCCCTGCTTTTCCAAGCAGTTAAGTTTGCTTTTTGGACATTTGGCCCAATACACACTCCACAGTTCCATACATTAGCCTGCCTTGCTGCTGTTGGTGACATCAGGCCATAATCTGAGGGACAAAATCTATCACATTCAATTGAACCTGCATCTCACGGTCCAGATTCAACAAGCCTCTGAATGTTCGCAGACGGCTGACGTCTGTAACGGGTGCAGCGATGAGAAACCGCATGAGGAGCCGCAGGTGGGCCCGCCTGTCTTCAGGCCTCCTGCCGTGCGGATATCTGCATGGTGCGTCTTGGTCCAGCGAAGCGGCAGGGTGCCAGATGATGGTGCCATGGCCGGAGGGGGATGCAGCCTAGCCGGACACATAAGAGGATTATCGCCCAGTCCGCTCCCAGCGCCGCATCACGGGCCGCGACGGCGGAGGCTTTGCACAGCGGAGCAAACAGCGTCCAAGCCTGCAGCTCTGTTTTCCGTCCCTCTCCCCCTCCGCTGGGTCCCATCATGGGCGTGTCGTGTGTTTGTGTGCGTGGGTGTGTGTATGCGTGCTATTGTGCTGTATGATGTATTGTTAATGTGTGTGAGCAGCAACATATGCAGAGGCAGCAGCAGCTCAAGGGGTGGCGGAGGCGAAAGGGAGAACAGGAAAAGAAGGGAAGGGGAGGGGAATAGAGGGGAAGGGCGGAGCGGCTGAGGAGAGGAAACAGCCGGAGCGATGGGGCGTCCTGACCTGTTCGCTCCTCTGTCAGTCAGTCTGCATCCTCCAGACTAAGGCCGAACCCTAGGTGGCTATTTTAGGTCCACCATCGGCCTATTTACAGGGAGACAGGCGGTGCTGGAGAGCAGAGGCAGGATGTAAACATGTTATCAGCACGGGCTCCGACTTGCACCAGGATGCGAAAACAGGGTGGAAAAAGACACAGTTCCACGTGCAGCTGCCATGTTTCATTCAGTCTCACTCTGTGTCTGAAAGTGTGATTCCGTCAGACAAGCGGGCGCTGCAAACCTCACAA
Source organism: Carapus acus (assembly GCA_900312935.1). NCBI lineage: Eukaryota > Metazoa > Chordata > Actinopteri > Ophidiiformes > Carapidae > Carapus > Carapus acus. The sequence goes on from OMPJ01016421.1 coordinate 9,034, forward strand.
ATCCATCATTTATTGTCACGCCGGCGCAGAGTCTCAAGACGAGTCGGAGGCATTGTTCACACCTCACGTGGCTCAAAAGCGGATTAAAAATATGACTCCACTGCTCTGTGAAGGTGAAGGTGTCGTACAATACATGCATAGATGCACTGTTATCTTTCCATCCCCTCCCCCTCTCCATTAATCGGCATGGTGAGGAACAGAATCTTTTTGTGGTTTGGGGGGTCCAAACAATGTCCCTTTGTCCTCGTTGGGGGACAAGTGCCCTCTGTCAGCGCCGCTCCGCTCAGCCGGCTGCACCCCAGCTGACTGAGCCGCTCCTGCGGATGCCGGCAGATCACATGACTGAAGCCGTGATCTGGCCGTGAATGTTTCAGTGTGACGTCCAAACCTCGTCTCGTGTCTTCCCTGCAGATGAGCGCATGTCCGGCCTGTTCAGGAAGCCGCTGAGCGACGACGGCGACGTCTACACATCCCTGCTGTCCAACCAGAGCTTCGGCTCCAACCCGGAGGCCTCGTACCTGTCCGACGACCTGAAGACCACCAAGTCCTCCTCTGGGTTCTCCGCCCTGGACCACTTCTCCAGCGAGACCAGCGGCAGCTACGGCTCTGGCAGGAAGACCACGTACGGGCTGGACGAAGACCTGCCGAGGGACAAGACAGAGTCCTACAACTACATGGACATCAGTCATAACGACGACCTTCTCGGCCAGAAAGTCCCTGCGGACAAAGTCCCATCTGGACAGGACTCCTTGGGCGGCTACATGGACAAGATGCCAGGGTGGGATGAAGAAGAGGAGGAAGAGGAGGAGGAAGAGGAGGAGGAAGAGGAGAACCTGGGTCCAGCGTTGGGCTCCCACTCCTTCCCCTACGTGGAGGAGCCGTCCGACGAAGAGCTGTCCGACTACCGATCGTACCGGAACGTGGGCGGCACCCCGCAGACGGCGAGCCCGGTGAAGATCACGCTGACCGAGTCAAGACCTGCAGCCGCCAAGGCCGAGCCACAAACACGACCTCCTGCCAGCAGCGCCACGGACAACGTCCTCAGTGTGGGACTGCAGGGGGTTCCCACCGTCACGCTGTCGGAGCCAGAGGACGAAAGCCCTGCCTCCACGCCCAACGCGTCACCGACACGTAGGCGCTGCACACACACACACACACATGCAGAGGTACTCAGTCGATGTTTAATCCCTCCCTCAATCTCTCTTTGTGGACAGAGAAAGAATTCACCTCTGCCAATATGTTCAAACCTGCTGATGCTGCCAAACCTCTGGCGCCCAGAGGTGGCGCTATGGAGCACGATGGCAGCAGCGCCGAGTCTGGAGACTCAGAGATCGAGCTGGTGTCCGAGGAGCCCACGCTGGCTCAGGCAAGACCCGGCAGCGCCAAGACCAACCCGTTCGCAGAGCCGCCGCCGTCAACCAAGGGCGGGTTCGGCCCGGCCAGCCACCCGTCCGACAACGCCCCCGCAGCCAAGGCGGGAAACCCCGGCACCCCCGCCGCCTACAGCATCTTGAGGGAGGAGCGGGAGGCAGAGCTGGACAGCGACCTCTTCATTGAGTCGGCGTCCGAGGAGAGCCCAAAGCGGGAGCAGGGCTTCAGCGCCCCAACGCTGGGGGCCAGCCCACCTTCACCCCTGGTCTCCTCCTCCTTTTCCTCCTCCGTCTCACCCCAGCGCCTGGCTGAGGTGGCACCCGCTGAGCCCTTGATCGTCAAGGCCCCGGCAAAGACGGAGGAGGAGCGGCTCATCAAGCCCAAGCCACCCACTGCCGCCGTGCCCCCCGAGGTGCGCTCAGAGAGGCCCTGCCAGGACGACGCCTTCCAGCACATCGGCCCGGGAAAGGCAGATGCCGGGAAGACGTCCTGCTCCTTGTTTATGGAGTGTTTCGACAAGCAAAAAGGTCAGTGCTGTGGGCAGAATTGTCATTTGTACTTATATATTTTTAACTGGGCATCAAATATATTTTGAGAATTGGAGTTAATCTCTGAATTTCTGTAGTTAATGACATTTAGCATATATTAAATATTACGTTAACAATCACATTGTTATTATTATTATTATTATTATTATTATTATTATTATTATTA
>OMPJ01016422.1:0-17216 GCA_900312935.1 Carapus acus
GTGCTGGACTGTTTCCAGAATCCCAGTTTCCTTTGCTGGGGGAGATATGAAATGTAAATGTGTGTGCTCGCTTGAACCTGTGGTGGAGTTGGAGATAAGAGGAGCACAGGTCTCCTCAAAGCGATAGGAGGCTGAGGAGAGGAGAGGACACTCCTAATTATTCATCAAGCACTCAAATATTAACCTTCTGAGGCCAGAGGAGGAGGTAGAGGGAGGGAGAGAGGGAGGGAGAGAGAGAGGGAGAGAGAGAGAATTTTAGTGTGGAAAAGCTCCATCAGTGCTTCTCGACTAATTTGCGTTTGTTAAAAGGGTGGACAGAACCAAACTGTGCTGCCCCTGAGGATTTCCTTTCATTGTTGCACGCTTACAATAATACCAATTTGTGGTAATTATTTGTTATGGACGTAAGAGGTTTATTTTCTGGTGTCCAATTAGGAAACTAATTACACAGGATAAACTGCACTAATTGTTTTTGCAAAATCACCTTCAATTTTCTGTCCATGCGTCTTCTGTTGTCCACTGGCTAGCAGTAAAACGACGTGTTTTGGGATAAACATATCACATTCGATCCCATCTGGGGGTAAAATGTAGGTAAATAAAGGTCAATTGTGTTTTGTGTTGTCACAACAAAGAAAGTAGCAGTTTAGTTGAAGGTTGCATCTGATAGATTGTTCAATCGATGTTTCAAGCGTTAGCATGGCTGCCACTTATGAAATGAAAATACCGACTGTGAATATTTCATAGTGTACGTTTCTAGAGAGGTGTTAATGAAATGGGGCTGTAATCTGTCGCAATTTTTGGAGATTAAGTGTTCCAACCTGCCACATTTCAACTGCTACAACATGAGCTTTGTGTTTCCTCAACGTTTAGCACAAAACTCAATATCATAACTCCAAATGACATTATTGCTATGTCGCCCAGAACAAAGCGTGCTGTCCTCGTCACATTAGCCATACGTGGTGGGCAAAATGGGTGTGCCAAGACGTTAGCATAGCACAAGAAATCTGTATGCTGCTTGTGTCAAACTGTTGAGTGAGAGCATTTTACATTTTATTGATGGAACCACCACCAAGGTCATCATTTATTCAAATATCTCCTCTTCCTCACCCCCCCCACCTCGCTCACAGCAGCTGGAACGCCATTAGGTTTAAGCTTCGGGGCAAGGAAAGCGAAAATGGTGCTAATGTTACGCTTAAATATTAAAAACATCAACACTGACAGTCGGTTTGACACAGGGAGTGACCTCAGGCTGCCGGTGTGAAAAAGTTAGCGCGACGCGTCGACCTCCACGCGCTTGCCGGGCGCCGCTTGCCTTCGTAATGGTCCCAAAAAGTCAGGGAGGAATCCGCTTCATTACTGCTAATTAGACGCATTAAATAGGAGGAAAGTGGCTGAATTTTGTATGAGATGGGTTTGCTTTTTTATTTCTTTAACAACGGCCATCCCTCTCTGTCTCCCTCTCTCTCTCCTATTTAATTCCCGCACACCCCCTCTGCTTTTGAAAGCTTTACCTTTCCACCTCTGTGTTTTCCATCTTCCCTCCCTCAAACCGCCTCTGTCTGTTACATCCTGGCTTTTTTTATTTTTTCTCGCCCTCCCCTCAATCTTCACGACTTAACCTGCACTTCCGCTGCCGTTTAAAGCATCGCTAAATAACTGCGGCGTCTCACCTGTCGTCTCCCTGGACTCGGCGCATCTGACTTCATTGTCCCATCTCCCGTTTTATCTCCTCTTTTATATCTTCATCATTTGGCTTTTCCATATTCATCTTTCAGAATCGTAACCTGGCATCATTTCCATAACATCTCCACGGTTAGAACACTTTTTTCACCAACCAATCTTTATGATTTTTTTCTCCCTCCCCCCTTTTTTTATTAATCTCTTTTGATTCTTTGCCTCTCTTGCTCTCCTTTCACACAGACTCATTTCTGCTGTCACTCCGAGCCTTTATGGTTCGGGCTTTTAAAATAGGCGCTTAGTAACCCAGGGTCCCTGGGCTCTGTGATACGGGCAGAAAATATTCATGACGATATTTCTAAAACCCTTCGGCGACATTCAGTACATATTTCAATAATAGCTGACAAAGACCCGCAGAGTTTCTTTCTGGTTTTCACGGTTTCCGTTCGAGAAGCAAAGGAGCACAGGCTACTGGTACTTTCACAATTTGGTCACTTTTGTTTCTGTGTGCATATCTTAGGATGGAGAATTATTTTCAAGTGCCATGTTGCTGTAGAAGGAAAAAAGGACCCACGGCAATAAAGGTGGACTCATGTTGCTGTTTGTTCTCAAATACCTGCACCAGCAAAATTTCTCCTTACATAACGAATCGAACAAAGCATTTCAAGGCTGAAGCCTGCAGGGCAGCGGCCTCCAACGAGCTGATTGGCCACCTCGGTACCACGGCAAGCGACAGGTACGAGACGATGGAGACGAGGACTGGACGCTTCAGTGCCCGCCTGTACCCGTCTGTCCCCTACGCTTGAAGAGCGGCGGGGAAATTGTGCATTTTCATGTCACTTTTACGCGGATGAGCAGCGTCTCTAATGCCCTGTGAAGACATGAGCCCGCAGGAGAATCGCTTTCACACCTGAACGCTGCATTCAGGTGTCAGCGCACCTTTAACGTAGCAGTGGGTCCAGAGGAGTGAAATCTGAGGTCTCCAATACTTCCAGAGGGTAAAGAGAAGATCAAATTCTGTGAACAGTACATGTGAGCAGCATTTGTCCATTGCCGTCACGTCAAAAAGAGTTTCAACCTCAGTAATAACACTTTGTGGTACAAACAAATATGCGAACAAAACATCTGAATAAAAAACACTCAAAATAATGAGGAAAGTTGAGAGTGCTTAACATTCAACATTTCTCATAATATTTGCCAAAATTCAAAAACAGGAACAAAGCTAGAATTGTTTTTGCCTTTTATTTGGAGGATTGCATTTGTTTTTCAATGTGATTTGTTGTTGTTTTTTTTTGTTTTATTTTTTTGATGAATAGTGGTTCTGATGATGCAAGAAGAGGACCCAAAATTTAGATACCAATCTCTCAATGAATTTCATAGTTTTTGTAAATATTTGACTTCTTAAGTATCTGAGGCCTCTTAACTTGGTACAATATAATGTACTGCTGAATAAATAATGTTGTGAGGTATAACCTTTTGAGGTATGATATTTATTCCAGTACATCTGTTGTGTCATGTACAGAGAACGCCTTTCTGCTAAATTTAGGTTGCTACATTTCAATTAATCAAAGCAAAGATGAGCACACATTTCTAATCCATTTTACCAGAAATGGAATCTTGGCTCCGAAAACAGAAGCGGCTTCACAAAGCCCCTATGAAGAGCAGCACATTCAAATCTAAATGATAAGCCCTGCGCAGTAAAATTCCATCAATACCCCACTTTAACCACAAAATACCGAAAAATTAGCCAATTTCAAATCATGGGAGATGTGAAGCAATTTTGATGGGAGGATACTGTTTAATGCAGGTACGCTGACGATGAAGGTTTGGGTTCATTAGCTACATTCCAATCGGCAGATCAGATGCTGTGGTGTCACGAGAAATGGGCACAGAACCCATACCGGCGATTGTCACTGACCAAATCCTGTTAATGCGTACCAGGTTTTGGCTGCAATCTATCGGACGCTGGGCCACAGATGGTAAATAATCAACCATCATTACCTTTAATCATCCTCTGTCCAGGCAGCGTTCCCACCTCTTACACCCTCTCTACAACACAGAGAGGAGCTTTCGGTGCATTCCATCTACAGCCTGAGAAGCTGCTTGGATGAGGCCTGGAACACTTGGAGGAGCGCGTCAGGTCCGGTTTCTAGGGGACCTACCGAGAACCTCCACAGATACAGTGTGTTGCATCACCTTCCTGCAGTTGTTTACGAGGTGCGCTGAGTGATGAAGGCTCAGCATCCCTGCAGGCTGACGGATGAGGGCTGACGTGCACATTGGTCAAGAGAAGCGACAGTCTCTCTCCGTGTGTGTGTTCATTTCCTCTGGCTGATTATTTTGGAGGTTAAACATTTGGAGTCCTCTCCTTGAACTGCCGCCCCCATCGCCTCACCTCGGCTAAGCCTGTGAAGACGGATGGGTTGGATGGAGGGATGGTTTCGGCACTCCAGTGTATATTTACACTCTCTGATGTTGCTTGTCTACATGCTAGTTTTTCCTTGTTTTATCTATCCACTTTGAAAAGGAGGGTGGAAGCTTGTGCAGTTCCAAACAATACATCATGAGATTTCCAATTCCAATCCTGGTGTCTTGGGGCTTTTGTAAGTGATTTTTTTTCCCAACAAATTACTCAGACACATTTGAAAACCTAATTTCCACAAAGGCAGCAAAAAAAAGTGCCACCACCTGCCCACCCATCCGTCCACCCCACACAGGCTTTAGTCCCAACTTTCTTAAGTTAAAAAGTCCAAACTTAGACGGCAGCGACAGCCGCTTGTCGTTAATAAAGGGGAATTTACAGCGGCAGTGCGATCTATATCATATTAAATGTCCCCAACTTGTTTCATTCATCACACACAGTAGATGGAAATTCATACAAAATAATAATGAGACAAATCCTCCAATTGCTCTGCGGCACTAAGTCCCCTAGCACACACACACAAAGACACACACATGCATGCACACAAAAGCGAGCGCCGGCGGTACAATCCGTTAGCAGCCCGGGGACAGGTGATACAGCTGTGCTACATAAGTAGCTGTCATTGCCTCCAAATGACACGACGGAGCGAAGCTGTCCCGTCGGGCAAACGTGTGATGTATCGATTCCTGCGTCCTCACAATTCATCGCTGACATCTCTCCCCTGGGTTTTAAGTAGGAGGAGTCGAGGAGTGAGGAAGATATGCCGAGTGACAAAAGTGGTAATGGGAAAGAAACAAAAGCGTGCACGTTTGTGTGTGTATAAGTGTGTGTGTATGCGCGCGTGTGTACAGGATGCTCTGACTCCCTCATGCTAGTGAGTGCCTGCACCTACTGAATGTCAACAGTGCACGTTTCCATGGGGTTTTATCTGTTTGGATCTTCACACGCTGAATAAATCCAATAGCCAACTGGTTCTTCAAGGTTCAACGCCTTGCTCAAGGACACATCCTGGATTTGAACCATTCAACTCCTGGCTTCTGGAGCGAGGCTGCTCTTCTAAGTCCCATCCTTTGTCCTGCCCTCTGAAATGGCCCTCAAGCTGTTGGGGGGATTTTCCTTTGAGCTCTAGAAGGAAATATTTCCAATACCTTTCAGTAATTTCTGCCTGGTTTACCTCCGGGTTGCTGTGTAATGAATACAGATATTGGGAGAAGCCGCGCCCCCTCGTTATCAGCAGCCTTGATTTTTTGCGGGACAGTGTAAAATGATTCTGTAGTTATGATGAATGTCCTGTGGCGGTCACTTAATGATGCTCCACTGCAGCCAGTGTGCTGTTTGAACTTGAGGGTGTGTGTGTGTGTGTGTGTGTCTGTGTGTGTCTCATTTAGCTGCATGCTGTATTGATTAATAAGCAATATGTCCCTTTGGGGGTATAATGTTGAAAACTGTGTCGCACAACGACTTGCAAAGACAAAGACAAAAGAATACTCCCGATAAAAATGAGTATTTCGTAATCGTAAGAATTGTGTCCCATTTTCTGGTTAACAGTGGAGGTGGTCTACCATGACCTTGTGCAACGGTTTTCATTTGAACCGCTGAATAACCAGCCCAAACCGAGGCAGAAATAGATCCCCAACATAATAAAGAAAAGATTTTTTTTAGTGCTTTTCCACAATATCTCTCCACAACTTTGCTAGATGAGGAATTGAGCACCACCTGCCTATTTAGTATCTATATTTCAGGTTACCAACTGACCTGTAGCAGCTCCCACCCTCACAACAAACAATTTCTTTAGTTTGGAGTGATAACAATCATTTTTTATGTGATTACTTTGTCAAAACCAACACATAGTAATAAAGTAATCACCCGTGCAGGCTGTATCCCGTCCCCCGTCTCTCCCTTTCAGCTCGGGTTGGTCTGGTTCTCTCTGGTCTCTCCCACCAGATAGTTGGGATGACTTCTGAACAGATTGAGCGGAATATTAATTGACCCTGTAATTTATGGTAATGTAGGCAAGGGTACACACACTCATCCAGTCTCAACAGGCTCGTTATCTCAAACATCGAGGATGGCCAGCGAGAGCTTAGGTATGAGTGACCCTTGCAGGGAGTGAACCTTGTAGGTTGGCGGTTAGGGTTAGGGTTATTATCCGTTATCACAAACACAGCGGGGTTAGCAAAATAGCGGTTCATTTCCAAGCAAGTTGTAATCCAGGTTGACTCTACGTCTGTTTAACCTCGTGTTACCTGCAACATGGTGACTGACCATGGTGCAGCCGGATTACGAATTTGAGACATTTAATTTGCCCATTTAAAAGCTTCCCCCAACAGAGTCACGGTGGTCCAACCTTCTCGTTAAAACCGGTGCTTACGCTCAATGTCGTATCATTCCACCCCCATGTTTTGGGTGGGTAGAGAAGAATTACCAATGCCAAATAGCCCTATTTAGACACAGGCAGAAGGGTAGGCAGCTGACTTCACACTTTCAGTTCCAGTTAGTGGTCTGGAGGAGCACTATTTGGCAGGTTGAGGCCCATGCACAGGCTGGCCAGAGAAGAACAAGTGCAAATTGTTGGTGTGTGACACACGTTCATGATCCCAAACCCTGCTGAGGTTCTCAACATCAGTGCAAGGTGTAGCACAGTCGGCTGTTAGCGGCCACGGCTGCATGTGTCAGATGCCCAGAGGTGTTAGTGTGCAGACCAGGTCGAGGAAATTGACAATTTTCTAGCCAGTGCAGGTACGAGGGGGAGTGGCCTGCAGGGGGCACTATTACCAATGAGATACACTATTTCCAAATGGGATTGTTAGTATATAGATTATACTACAATATGTGATACCATGCAATCTTATACACCACTATACTATTACAATACAATGTGAACTTGTACAATGTGATACTATAATACTGTATCTCATATTACAATACATTCTATACTGCAATTAGGTTATTTGTGAAAGGCTATACAAACTGCCTCTACTTCACAGTTTAGAATGCTATACTGTCATATCTGCTAATGCCACACACACGCACAGATATTTTCCTCGTACGACAGACTCAATACACACACACAAAACACACAAACACGCACATGTGCATTTCTATTTCATTCATCCACTACTGTTTTAAGCTTCAATTAAAATAGGAATCTAAGTGTTAGGTGTCCACATTTTTTTACAGCGCGGCCATAATGGCGTGCGTGTGTGTGTGTGCGCGTGCGTGCGTGCACGTTACTGCGTTTATCTGTTAGATCTGCTTCATGCATCCATACTGAGAAATTGAACAACCATTAGGTGCACAGACAGAGGCCGTGATGAGGAATCGAGCATAAAATTACAGCTCCTGTCGTCTCCCGGCGAGCGCTGCAGCCGGCCTCGCCGTAACGATCGCTTTAGTTTGGGAGCAAAGCAGGGCTGTGCCACAAGGGAGGTGGGGTCGCCTGTTTGCCTCCCGCTGATGGACTTGTAGAGATCGATGTGTTTATCACAATAGCGTGTGCCTGGGACGGTCTCTAAACAGCCACCTGCATGCATGTTCAGAGCGTAATTCCCTAATAAATTCCCCGTGAAATACGCTGGATTGTTTCACAATTAGCCGTCCAGAGACGACGAAGGCTGTGACGGAGCAAGTGCGTGCTTCCCGTCGCTATTTCCCGATCGGTGCTTCGGTTCATCATTCACCCACTAAATCGTCTTGCAGGTAGGAAATCTTGTGAACCTGAGAGATGACCAGATGGCTGATTTGGCTCCTGCGCAGCATTAACATGTCTGCAGGGCGGTGTGTGTGTGTGTGTGTGTGCGAGCCACAGACGAAACCATGAGTGGTTCCCCCTTGCATTATTTCTCTCTCTTTGGCCAGAGCGACAACTTGGCCCATCTGACGCCTCTCGGTGGGGAAATATCGCGCCGGATGTCCCGGACGAGGTCAGGAACGCGACGCGCTGACACTCTCACAGCGGGAACATGACGAGGCTGCGTAACAACCGTGCTAACGTGACGCCTCCTAAGAGTTATGGCACCCATTACGGGTGTAAAAGATATGACATGATCATACAGGTTTATTCTCAGCAGCCTCTTGTTGTCTCTTGAAGTAGATTTTGAGCGTTTCCAGCATGAGGGAAGCAGAGATGTGGTAATCACCAAAGTACCGTATTGACCTGAATATAAGACGGTCCTACTTATAAGACGACCCTCTTTTTCCAAGCTCATCATCCCCCTGCCCACTCTCCCATTCACAGAGTAAACGTACGCCAGGCTTCTTGATTTTTCCAGTCAGGTTTAGGGCATGATCTCTCTCTGTGTATTTGTATACATGTATGTTTTTCAGCAATGTACTCACACACTCGCCGGTCGATTTCTCGGGATTAGGTGCTTTAATGGCCATGAAATGCTTTTCGCTAAGTGTCAGAGTTTTTCAGACGTTCTTTCTGAGCGCACCATCTTCGCATCTTCGCATTCTGTGACTCCGTGTTCTTTGAACATTGTCAGATGCCTCGGCAGCATTCACCACAATAACCTTTAAGTTAGTACCAGCACTTTTTCCGATTAACTAGTTCATTTGTACAGCTGTCGAGCCGCGTTGCTCTGGTATGTTGGTATGGCGACAGAGAGGACAGAGTGTTTGTGTGTTTGTGTGTGTGTGTGTGTGTGTGTGTGTGTGAGAGAGAGAGAGAGAGAGAGAGGACAGAGACAGTGGCAACGCTGTCCTAAACCTAGTCTGCAACAAATAAGACGACCCCACTTTTTCAAGGTGGATTTCCGAAGAAAAAACATTGTCTTATATTCAGAACAATACGGTAATTATGTTTCTTTTCACACCAAGGTACTTCCGTCTGTGGGTGACCGGGGCCAGGGAGGAACGATCCAAACCCTCTTCATCAGTGGCGGACAGTCATTTGAGGTCACACACACCGTGATGATCCTCATCAGGGGGGCAGACGCTATTTCTCCCAGATGCATCACGGAAAATTACATTTCACATTTTCAACAGAGACAAGAGAGGTGAGCGCTTAAGTGTAGTTAGCGGTCAAAACACACAAGTTAATCGTTTAAAACACGAGTGAATTGCACCCTCCTTTATCTGAGATACTGTACATCTGGAGACAAATCGCACCGTCCGTGGTCCTCAGTCGGACTAGAGTTTACCTGTGCTCATGGTAATGGACTGCACTTATACAGAGCTTTCATCAGGAAATCTTTACAATGGCTGCGCTTTGGTACACTCACACACTTATGTGGGGGCCATACGGTGCACTTAGATGCTCACCGTGTTGCTCGACAATAACAATACGACAGCTACTCAGGAGAGGACGAAAGAGGAGACTGCCCCGTCTCTGGACAAGCGATCTTCCTCTCCACCCTCGCGCACGAGTCCGAATGCACATTTCCCGGCTCATATCGCTGCAATTCAACTGTCAGGAGGGCGGACATATTTGCACCTCCGCATCAGTAAACACGGTACTTTGGGGGGGGGGCGGATCGCTCCGGAGGGAGAGCAGCTGTCTCAAAACCGGGGGTCTGATCCCAGACTCGAGGGAGGGGAGGGGGGTAAAGAAAAATTGAATGTTAAAGTGTCCTTGAGCAAGACATTGAATCCCTAACTGCTCCCTGAGGTGGCACTCCGAGCAGCTGCCTGCTCCTCAAACCACAAGGAGACGCAATTTCCCTCCATGATTAATACAATACACCCAAAAATCCGATATCGCAACTGAAAAATCCAGTTTCCTCTGACTGGGTGGAGGAGGGACGGATGAGCCCATTTCCAGAAGTGCAGTTTTAGGGTAAAATGGAAAAGAAGATAATATCCCCTACAGTCGGATCCCACCAGCATGAGCCTGATGTTTATCCGAGATACATCTGGGGACGAATCGCGCCCACACACAGACACACACAGACACACACATTCCCAGCTCAGGTGGTGCGACTCTGAATGTCTCGCTACCCTTTTTATATGTTTATCTACCACACGATTTGAACAGCAGGTGATTCCCTCCATTTCCCCAAAAACGAGTTGTCGTTTCCGGTCCTGCATTCCGCCTCCAACCACCCCCCAACCCCACCCACCTGCTGTGTTTGCGATAACGGATAATGGTGAGGCACATCACCGCCATTCACCAGTAAGCCGGGGCTGATTGGCGCCACAGTGAGCTTCTCCCCATCAGGAGGCGCCCGCTCGCTTTCTGCTGATGTTTTATTTGCTCTTGTTTCAGGCAGGAGCAGCCGACACGACCGTCGCCGTATCGAAATCCCCCTCGGTTTTTTTCTACAAACGGGAATCGCGCTGGTTAAAAGTGTGTTATTTCACACGTTGCACCAAGTTCTTTGTGCTGGGCCCCCTACTGGGCAAACTTTTTATCTATTCTCCCTGCGATGCCTTCCTGGCGCAGACATGTGTGGTTTGCGTCATCACTTCCTTTGAAGTTGGAGCAAGGCATTGAAACGGGCACCCACTTCATCTTTCTCCCCACCACCACCCTCCTTCTCCTCCTCGCTAACTAAACAAAAATCACAGCCGGCTCTCCTCTTGCTGTTGATTGCCGGCTGCCTTTCACCGCCGCCTCCGGCGATTCGCAAATCGTGACCGTTCTTCCCCTTTCCCCGCCCCCCCCCGAAGCTTAGAAGATGTACAAACGTAATCCATCTTGGAAAGACTCCGCTGAGATGTTCTCGTTAAGTCCCGTGTCTTCTCAAGCACGTGGGGACCTCAAATGCACAGCTATGATTAAGCTTTAAGCGAGAAAAAAGAGAAAGACGGTCAACACTTTCAAAATAAGAGCTGTCATGCCATAGATGTTGAGGTTGCTATGTCACAAATCTCTCTATTTCTCTTTTTTTCAAACATCATCATTGTCTGGTCATACGTAAACATATGTCTGTGTGTGTGTGTGTGTGTGTGTGTGTGTGTGTGTGTGTGTGTTTGTGTCTTTTGCCTTGTCTCTCTCTCAGCTTAAGGAGAAATTCTCACTGAGTCACGCCGTCGAAAGTTTGAGCTCAGGAACGTCAGTCGAGCATGTCAGATTAGCAAAGGCCTGGCTCCACCAGATAGAGCACAAACACACACACACACACACACACACACACACACACACACACACACACACACACACATACACATACACACACACACACACACACACACATCACCAAACCACCTCACGCAAAGGCGTACATACATTGCGCGCGCACACTTTGCACGTTTTGATTGATAATCTGACTGACACAGGCGTCAGACTTCAAAGGCGAGAGAAGACGGGAGAGACTAAGGAGGAGCGCGAGAAAGACAAAGTTGAGAAAGTGCAACTCGCACTTCAGAGGAAAAATAATCCAAAGTAGAGCACAGCAACTGCTCTGCTTTTCACGCTGATGGAAAATAAAACACTGGTCGTGCTGTATCGTTTTGAGAAATCACACTCTCCCCCTCCTCCTCCTCCTCCCTGTCCTCCTAAGCCCATCCGCCGGCTTCGCTCGGGCCCAAACGAGCAGGTTGTCGCCCGTTTCACATTTTTTTGACTCCGTACAAATGCTGTAAATAATTGACGGCTTGCGTCGGGCGAGAGCAGAGATCACGTCGGGGGAGGCAGAGGGCCTTGCCGTGCAGACGTTGATTGCATTGTACAGTCGCTGAGTGCTGAAAGCAAGCGTAAGTGGGCAGCAGATTAAAGCGCCACAGTGTAAAAGCTCAGGCTCGCACTTTGTACGCCGCCGACGCGACAGCGGCGGGAGAAAGCGGCGGACGTTATGAGACGGGGGGGGAAAAAAAGAAGACGACACGTTGAACAGAAAAAAATGGTGCCTGACGAGGCCTGAGCTGCTTGTCGTGAACAACTGAATTCTGCTCGTTGTAGCAACATTCATGATGGTTGTTGAATACGAAGATGGCGTTCCTTAGAGGGCCACGTTGCAGAGCTATCTCTCATGACTCAGGACACTCTTTCACTCCTCTGACTTTTTCTTTCTCCACAAACCCTGCCACACATTCTTCAAATGGTTCCTATGACCAGGTGTTCTCCACCTGAACTGCTGGAACCCTATACGGAGCTACAGAGCTATGCTAACTCCTCATGAGGTGTGTCCGCCAGGAGCTCTCTCGAGGACAACAGGCCGAAGTGAGAGCGAGGCTGACCGCTAGAAGCTGACCAAAGACTCCACCTCTTGGTTAGCAACAGAAAGCTAACTCTCCCGATCATATTATTTGCGTCCCCCGCGTACAATGTTTCTCCACTGCATTGTGTAGAGTGTCTAATCTCAACTATTCAATAGTGAATGGGGTTTTATTTCTAACTTATTTCTGTCCTACTGTATATGACTCTCTTTCGACTCTGAGAGAGTGTCTAGACAGCTGGTCCATGAAGAAGATGGCAAATAAAACCCTTGGATACCCTTGTTAATGGTCTGTTTCAAGGAAACAGAATTGGGGAGGAAGGACACAACAGGGACTGAACCTGCAACCGTCCAGCCACAAGAGGACCGCCATTCCCACTGAGCCTGCACTTCACTATCTGTCCACTGGGTGTCTCTAGACCAGGGGTCGGCAACCCGTGGCTATGGAGCCGAATGCGGCTCTTGAGCGCGGCCCTTGTGGCTCCCTGGGGAATATTCAAAAATGTGTGACAAATGATAAAATTGTGAAAAGTTAGATTTTTTTTGTTTTAATAAGGTTTTTCTGGGAGGAAAAATGCGACACAAAGATTCTTAACGTTTTCCAAAGCTGTAAAAATGTTAAGAATAAATATTTGATTCATTAATAAGGCTTATATAAGGCCTTTAATTTTTTTTGCGGCTCCAGACAGGTTTGTTTTTAACTTTTTGGATCCAATATGGCTCTTTCAACATTTTGGGTTGCCGACCCCTGCTCTAGACCAAGGGTCACCAACCTTAAAGACATTGAGGGCTAACTCATGGACACTGAGTCATAATTACAGCTGACAAGACTTGTTTGATATAAACTTCGTAAATAACAAAATTGTAAGAATCACGTCATGGTAATATTGATGACAATAATAACAGTAGTGGTAGTAGTGGTAGTAGGAGCAGTAGTGGTATTAGTAGCGGTGGTGGTTACACCACATGAGGAGACATGTCAATGGTAATGATTCCCCACATTTGTTGAATATGCCCCACATTTTAGCGACCCAATTTCAAGCAACACTGACATTGCCATTGCTCACATGCCGGACACAGCTCAGCTGACAATTCCAATCAACAGTCCGATCTGTTAACCTGCTTTTGTTTTGGATGGTAGTTTTTGTTTGTGTCGCCCTGTCCCCTCCTGCAACCTCCTCCTCCTTGTCTAAAATGGACATTCATCTGTTTGTCAAAGTCAAAATCTTCCAAACTCTCAGGATTTGGATGAGACGTCTGTTGCTGTAAAGCGAGCCTGCAAATCTTTGCTCCTGTGCCCAAATGAGGGTGTCTCAGAAGACAAAAAAAACAAGTGTGGCGTAAACATTGCGAATGCGAGTGTAAAATGGCACCAGTTTAAAAAGCGTTCCCTGGAGCACAGCAGCAGCTTTACTCCTCGCTGACACTCCAAGCGCAGCACTTGACCTCTCCTGCCCTCCACCCTCCGCTCCGCCTCTTCCCCCGCCTGCATATTAAAATGCGGGTGGCATTTTTCCCATTAATATTAACGCTCCCCATGCATATGTGATAACATTTAGTCTTCACGGATTCACCGTTTCCTCGAGAGGAACATCTTCAGTTGATGAATCTCAGACATAATTTTTCCTCATTAGGACAGTTGGCATATTTTAGGACTTTTTCCCCCCCCGTTTTCCCCACCTTCCCACCTGCCCCTGTTGTCACTGAGTCACGCCGCTTGAATAATTGCGGCTGTGCATGAGTTGCATCGCGTCTGGGCGGAAATTGAGCCCGACGTTTTTCACCGTGGCAGATTTGATTGTGACGTTGCAGCCCCCGCAGCACTGTTCAGGCCCACGGGCAGTATGGGAAAGCCATCAATACTGCTTGTATCCTCCCGCTATTGCGCTTTAACCTCGTCCCGGTGTGCGTTTCCTTGGAGCGGTCAGATTGTGTGGTAGATTTGCGACAATATCTGAAAAACACTTCTCCGCCACTCTCTCTCTCCCTCACTCTCTCTCTCTATTTGTTTCTCTCTCTTGATGGGCTGCATTCACACGTTCTGGTTGAACAAAACTGGGCACAAGAGAAGCACTCTTTGATTCAAGTGTGTGGACAAGAGCTTATGATGGCGGTGGAGTGGAAAGTACTGCAGAATGGAGCTCTACTTGCCCCGTGCTCGCTGCTGCCGCACGCACGCGTTCACACACACAAGCACACAGACGCACACACACACACACACAGAAAAAGTGTGATGAATTCCCAGCTAAGGCCCTTTAAGATCTCCACCTGGCGCTTTCTCAACCTGAAGGTCAAGACCCCCCCCACGCGGGGGTCACGACATCATTTTGGTGCGCTCGCGGATGATTTACGAGACGGCAGGAAAACGTTCTTTTTCTCCCCCGTTGAAATTTACTCTCATATCCACTCAAGCCGCTCCATGAATGAATGAATCACCTGCAGCAAGTGCGGAAATCATTTGTGCTTTATTGTATTTCTGTTCTGTGATACTTTACGCTTTGAATCCGCAGCATTTAACAGAAAACACTGTATTTCTCAGTGCCACGCTGATTCAATACAGCCGGCAGTGCTTTGTCACCAAACGCCTATTCTTTATATAGATATGGAGCAAAAGTGTTCCACCTCAGATGCCCCATCCTGCATTATTTTACTATTAAACACAATTGCGGGCTCGTTTTTTTCTACTTTAATACCCTTCTGAATCCAGTATCTGTGCCTGTAGCTGTCCTCACTCATCCACTCCAACTCTCACTCCTTCCCACCTGTTACACAGAGTGAGTGGGGTCAAATTTTGGGAATGCAGCCTTTAAATGCGGCTGTAAAGCAATAAGCGGCGCCTCTTTGCCTGCCGGCTGGCCCGCTTTGTGGGCTGCAGCGACCCGACGCTCTCAGATAGACATCTTTGCGTTGCTGACTGGCGGGAATTGGATTTGTTGCGTGAGCGGGCAGACAACAACCAAGCTGCTGGCAGCAATCTGCTAGTTTGATTATAACACTCGCGCTTGCACGCGCAAACACACACGTGCGCACACTCTAAAATTGAATTCAACAGGAGCGTCCCTCTCCTGCTGGTTAGAGCAATAGGTAGTTGCAGCCAGCGCCGACAGGTTTTTGAAATCGGGAGTGCTGACGTCTATTCGTGTGCCTGCCAGCATTGTGTGTGTGTGTGTGTCTCAGTGTTGTGTTGTGTTGCTTGTGTGCCTGAGAGTGTGTATTTTTGTGTGTGAGTATGTCAGAGTTGAGCCCAACAATTTGGCTGTAGGCAAGTGGGAAGAACTCAATGGTTGAAATGCTCATTGATACATGAGCCCATTTCAATGTGTGTGTGTGTGTGTGTTTGCGTACCAGTGTGTGAAAAGCTACGTGTGCGGCGCAGCAATTCAGGCATTCAATCATACATCATTCACATAATATCAACGTATATGATCATACATCATATATTCATCCAAATATCCTTATAATCACAAATATGTATGCACACACGCACACACACACACACACACACACACACACACACAGTGGTCCCATAAATTGCTCATAACGTTGCTCGCTGAGTAATTTAGTGATATCCTCACAACATTAGTACATGAATGCATGGGCAAGCTGGCATAAAATAAACATGTCCAGCGCCTCCTACTGGCTGAATAGCACTTTTGCCTGGTATGTGTTGGTTACTTTGGGGGGGGGCAAGGTGCAACAGGATGGAAGTAACAGGTTCTCCACTATTACCACGCCGGAATGCGCAACAATGGGACTGAACAGAAAACGAAATATCGGCCAAGCAAAATGCAAAACGCACAGCCTGAGGCAGGTAAACTGCTACATCTTAAAGGATGATGTAAAAAAATGAGTTTGCATTTCCACAGGCGGCACTCCCAGTGCTCACTGAGCACTTTCATTGTTTAGCAACGGAACGTGAGACAGCGAGTTACGATATCCAGACATTTTGATTTAGACATCAATCCAAGCATTGCTGTGCCACACTCATGTCTGAATTCAACCTGTCTCCATCCCATAATGCAACACCGCAGGCCTCTAACGCCGATAAACACTGCTGTAGGTCAAAGGTCTCCCATCCTCGATTTCAAACTTTATGCGAGGACAAAGCGGCGGCGATCATTCTCATTTCCGCCTCGCCGTCTGTCACCTGTGACGGATCTCCTGTCGCTGCTGTCAGAGCTGTCGCAGTGTTCGGAAGAGGGGCGCTTCAGGAAAAGACTTTTAGCATTGACAGCGCCAGACAGAGAGACGGATGAAATGAAAGTTGCGGCGGAGGAAGAGGAGGAGGGAGAGGGGGAGGAGGAAGAGGAGGAGACAGGCACACTGATGTGTGTTCATCAGTTATCCACGTGGTCCACCCCGTTGGTGTGTGGGACTGGGAGTGATGCCCCGGGCATTACGAAGCGTGGTCAGGAAAGGAGGAGAGAGAAGGAGGGAGGGGGAGAGAGAAGGAAGGGGTGAGGGGGCAGTTTATACAGCCGAGATTTCCTCCGACTTCAAACTCCTCAAACTGTTCCTATTCATCGCCTTGCCAAGCGGCCTCCGTCTGACCTAAGCAGCCATTTTGCGCTGTCAAACGCTCCGACACACACACAATAAATCCTGCTGATCAAACACCGCGCTGGCCGGCGCTGGACAATGGCACATAAAATAAAAAAATAAATACAAAAACTTGCTAATTCAGCTTTCCGCAAAACGGAGCGACGGCAAGGAGGCTTGATTCTATTCTGGGTCTGCGGCGTCTCTTTACTTATTCAGAGCCCGGCGCCCAGCGCGTCTCCTGGCCGAGGGGAGGAAGAGGATGAGGAAGAGGAGGAGAACTGGGGACGGAACATAGCTGGGTGGTGGTGGGGGTGCCGGGTGGCATTAGTTATGCTCATATCATACGCTAATGGCTGCTAAATTCCTGCCTATGAATTTGCCTGTCAGCGCCTCTTCAATCGACCGCTTTGTCACGCCGCCGTCTCTCCAGCCGCACGCCCCGGCAATTACTCCTCCACGCGTACTTAAATGTCACT
>OMPJ01016423.1:0-12729 GCA_900312935.1 Carapus acus
ACAAAAGGATGAGTCCATTACTTCCAAGTATTGCCACTGCATAGAGCAGGGGTCGGCAACCCAAAATGTTGAAAGAGCCATTTTGGACCAAAAAAGTAAAAAACAAACCTGTCTGGGGCCGCATAAAAAATTAAAAGCCTTATATAAGCCTTATTAATCAATCAAATATTTATTCTTAGTATTTTTACAGCATTGGAAAACGTTAAGAATCTGTGTGTCACATTTTTCCTCCCAGAAAAAACATATTAAAACAAACAAATTACATTTTTCCCATTTTTATCCATTGTTACACATTTTGGAAAATTCCCTAGGGAGCCACTAGGGCGGCGCTAAAGAGCCGTATGCGGCTCCAGAGCCACAGGTTGCCAACCCCTGGCATAGAGGTACCCAAGGCAGAGATATTCCCATATTCTCAACATTTGTGCTTTGTTTCCCATTTACTGCCATGGTCACTTTGTACGAATGAAAGATATTGAATTTCCGCACGGTTAGAATGCAGAGAATGCAACATGGACCTAATGGGGTTTGTTTGTTTATGGATAGATTGTTTTACTCAATTACACAAGGATCCTTGCTGCTGTATTCTCAAAGTCTGCCAACAACTGACTCATATTATGAGCTGCACATAGGAACAGTTAGTGCAGAAAAAGTTTATATTCCTTTATCATCTGTCGGCTGAAATTGTCAACATCCTCTTTACGTAAGCTTGTGTCTATATTTACACGCCAGGAACAAGAACAGTGATCATATGTAGACCTAATCAAATTAAATCCAGGCAGACCGGTAGTTTGCTCTGTCGTGGCCTGTCACCCACTAAGTGACAGACACGGCGAGCCGGTCACCAGGGAAGCTGAGGGTCCTGCTGCTGGTTCTTCCTGTTTCTATGAAAGGAGGACTTACATGGCGATTCTGTTTGATTTGGTGATCAGAAAAATGGCTTTTCCTCACAGCTTCCAAGAGATCTGGGCTAACTGATTACTAGTAAGTGCAATTTTATCTCATACATCATGACAGGAACCATCTATTTTGCCAGTTTCTTTCCTACTCTAACTCTAATTTAAAGTTTTGCTGTAAGAAAGTAACGTTTCTGTCTTAAAAACAACAAGTCCAAAGTATTGACAGTGGCTCCAAATCTAGGCAATCACAGATGAATGCAATGGAACTCAAAATGAGGAGCCGCAGGTGGCAATATTGGAGACAGTTAAGGTGGAAACCTCGATTCAAAAGCAATCTGTGTATTCATTAGGTCTCAAACAGCAATCCTGCTGTGTTACTTTGTGACAGCAATAAACTGTCAACAAAAAACAATCTTATTACGATGGCTAAGTGGGTTGTGCTCCAAGTCCTGCATTAGATTTGACATATTGCACTGCATTTCTAACATACATTCAAAATGGTGCTTCAGCATTCATATATTGATATCGCCTCTGTTGGTTCCCTTTTTCTCTCAGCGAGCTTGACAAGCAACCAAGCGCAGTTCTTGAAATGGAAAACACCAGCCTGATTGCCAATTACTCGAGATGTTTGGTGCACGAGAGCGTGGGGAGGCGGCAGTGGTTCCTGTTTTATTACCTGGCCATCATCCTGAGCGCCGTCCCGTCCAACTGCTTCTCCCTCTACGTGTCCTGGCAGTACATTAAACAGGGGAACGAGCTTGGCGTATACATCTTCAACTTGGCTCTGAGCGACCTCACGTTCACCCTTGGCCTCTCTCTGTGGCTAGACTTCCTGTGGAGAGGGATTTGGGCCCACGGGGGTTATTTGTGCGTACTGTCTGTCAACCTGCTCTTCACTAACTTCTACACCAGTGACGCCCTCCTCTGCTGCATTGCCCTGGACCGTTACCTGGCTGTGGTCCACCCTCTGAAGTACACATCTCTGAGGACGGTCAGCACTGCAGCAGGCGTCAGCGTTGCCATTTGGATCTTGGTGGTGTGTTTCAACGCCTCAACTATAACTTGGGAGGACTCCTACCGTGAGCACAACATGGGGTCTCTATGCTTTGACTTTGCCCTCCCACTATCAGACAATCTGGTTCGGGTTAATGTGATACGATTCCTTGTAGGGTTTGTCATTCCGGTTCTCTTAGTCCTCTACTCCAGCTGGCAGATCTGGAAAGCAGTGAAGTCCAACCTGGCCACAGAGGAGCAGGAACGTAGGCGGGTCTCCAACCTGCTGTGGGTGGTCCTGCTCTGCCTGGTGATCTGCTTTGGACCGGTTCATGTCATGATGCTGTTGCGCGTGCTGGTGGACTGCAGGACCTCCACGTGGTTCCTGTATCCTTACAAGATCAGCATCGCCATCTCCACTCTGAATTGCCTAGTCGACCCCCTGCTTTATTGTTTCATCACCAAGACGGGCAAGGCCAACATCACTCAGGTGGTTCACTTCATTCAGGGAAAGAGGAGAAGAACAGATACAGCGGTAGACTGAAGACCGAAGAGAAAGCACATGACATTACAGAATCAGGCAAATGCCTTGTGGTGTGGTAAAGAACATAAAATACATCGAATGAATTCCAATTATCCGTGATTGTTTTTGAGGGCAGTTGGCATTTGCCTCTTTGTCAGCCACGTAATTGATACTGTGGGAAATAATGCATCGGGAAATTATTTCGAATCAAGGGTACACAGGATTTTGCTCAAGGACACCTCAACATTAGGAGCAGCCTGCGATCAAACTAACATCAGCCTGTTTCAATGTCGTCTCAACATTTTCAGGTACACTCCATACACCAGAGCGACTAACATCAGCCAGGTTGGACTTCAGAACCATTGCTCGAGTCAAAGTTGGACCTCATTCACGGAGAGAGACTGCTCCTAATCAAGTAGAATCCAGCTTTTAGTTTTGTATGTTCCAACGTTGATTTGAGTTTGATTAGAGCCATTAGTGTTGAATAGACATATTAAGTTTAAAATGAAATATTTGCATGTGTTATCTTGCAACAGTCAAATTTGCTTTGGTGGTCCTGTGCTGCTGAGCAATACTAAGACAAGCACGCTCGCATTTATGACTGGTGAGTAATAGGGAACAGCTGCTGTGCTGCAAAATTTATTGTCTCGTGTCGTTTCTGCTTTCAATGCCTAGAAGCAGTATTTACTTGAGTTGGTTTGTCTGTACTGTATCTGCAACATACAAAGGTTGTCATACGGTTGTTAGACTTTCCCAGAAAGGCAAAAGGACAAAGGGCCAAAGGATTTTACTTTTCAAGAGTATATTTGCTGCTGGAACAAACATTCTCCCATTGTCATGTGTGCATGAAAACAGGAAGTGGTGGTTTCACTCCGGCTCAAGTACCGACTCGATGCCTTTGTGGATGTGTATGTGACCCGGGAACAGAAAGTCCAAACTTTTCGCTGTCTTTCACCACTCTGCACTGTTTCAATTGCATCGTCAGTTCTACCTTTTGATAGAGGGCCTTAGTTAGTCTGGAATTTAATTTGTCTGCGTATTTTGCATCTACGACTGCAGACAACTTCTGGATGCTGCAACAACTGCAGTTGAAAGTGTAAATCTATAAATGTGTAGTTTTGTATCAGTTTGTATCAAAACATATTAAATGAACTTCAGTTACATCATCGTGGTAAAAAATAACACGTAATGAGTCACAGGTGTGTTATTCATGTTAAAAATAATCCAAGCAAATCATTAATGACGAAACATTCCGTCTCCAGTGCCGCACATGGATATTTATGAAATCTGACGGCAGGGCCATCTAGTGGACACTTATCTAATTGCAGTATACTTTCTACTAGCTTCACACGTACACACGTTGGATGCGTTTGCTCGCCTTATCTCTGTGTCGGAGTGTGTGTTTGTGTGTGTGCGTATGTGTGCGCGCGCGCGCGCTCTCTCTCTCTCTCTCTCTCTCCTTCTCCTCCCCTCGCTTTCCAAATAACTAAGAGACCAAGGAGACAACTCATTGTTGAGCAAAGTCACAAACAGGTGTGTATCATGGCAACCATCATGAGGCTTTAAAGTCAGGCTAGCACGAAGGGGTGGACTCCAAATGCCACAAATTGCAGGTAAATGAGTCAATTTCAAATAAATTATTGAGGAAAAATTTGTTGTCTTTTGTACTTTGGCTGATATAATTACGTAAATTTGAGCAGTGTTTCATTTCTGGGGCCTCGATGTGTTTTTTCTACTCTTTCGGTACACAGAGCTCCAAACAAAGCTCTTTCCTAGAATTTGGTCCAGATCTGGAATTTAAAATATGTTGTCTTCACCATTTTAAGGACAGCACTGTTTACACACAGACTGCATGTGACGTGAAAACAGTACATCTGTGAGATCTCTGCTCTCACATAAGATGCCAAAATATCCCTCATTTAACCCTTTTAACTCCTAGCATGACAGATCCTGTGCTCGATCAGATAGCGAGACTCAGACTCCAAGTGTTGGAGCAGGTATGTGGCACCATCATCGCATACTGCTGTTTCAGTGATCCAACACTGACCATTTTAATAACACTACCGGCAGAGGCTGAAAGACGAGCAGGACAACATGGAGGACAGAGCAGCGTCTGCCCAGTCCATCAGTGAGTGTTTCCCACGGGGAGTTGGGAGGTCAATGGTGTTTTTGGAGCTTGCCTGTTGGGAGCCATTTTGGGTTGCTATTCATGACCTGAGCGCCAAAGGGTTTATAAAGACCACCGTAGGATCTCAGCATTGGAACCTGCTGTACGCAAGACTTGAGTGATTACACCACTTAAAACAAAATATAACAAGCAAACATGGTTCCAGATCAGAATTGTGCGGTGAGTGGAGAGGGAAAAAAGTAGGGATGTCCGATTTTGGCGTATATACTGTATATGCCGATATTGTCCAACTCTCAGTTTACCGATATCGATAACAGCCGATACCAATATGTGCGCCGGGTAAACGCTTCAGGAGCGCATAGGCACTATTTCGGTGTAACGCAACCATTATTTTATTTTTATCGGTTTTTATTTTATCAGTTTTAAAGCCAAAAAATCTGATACCGATATTACATTTTTATGCCAATATTGGGTCGATAATATCGGTGGGCCGATATTATCGGACATCTCTAAAAAAAAAGTAAAATGAAATAATTGATTTAACAGTATATATCCAGTGATACGCACTATATGTGGTCAGTGCTTCACCAGCCATTAATCTTACTGCGCGTCACTGTTCCAGATACATTAGAGAGTACATTTTGTTGTTCAGGGAGTTGTGACAGACACATGGACGCACTGAGCCAGGCATTGCGGCGAAGACAGGAGCTTCAGCGAAGACTTAGGGTAAGTCCCAAATCTGAGGGATATTCGTGATGCATGACATACCACCTTACCTTCTGATCCACTTCAAGCAGGAGCAGCGCATGTTGGAGGAGCTCAGCCGCCCCCACACATGGGGAGGAACGGGCCGACAGCAGAGGTCTGATCTCTCTCCTGGCCTTCAGCCCCACCATCCAGGCCCGCTGCTGCCCAGCCTTCATCCTCCACCTCCTCCACCCCCACGCATCATCCAACAGACGGTAAGATCGTTAGCTCGTACAATGGCTGGGTCCTTCGTCAGTCCCAAACCACTGATTAGGCCGTTAACCTTTTCCCTCCTCCCTCCCTCCCTCCTTTCCTCCCTCTCTGCAGATCCCCCAACAACCTGCCACCATCATACAACAGTTGCCACAGCAGCAGCCCCTGATTACCCAGATCCCCCCTCCTCCGCCGTACCAAGCACCTCGCTCAGGCAGCATCAAGGAGGGTAAAGACATGCAGGGAGACTCAGATATTTCACTTATCTGTCCTCATATTCATATTTATCTCTGTATGGATTAGATATGATGGAATTGATGCTGATGCAAAATGCCCAGATGCACCAGATCATCATGCAGAATATGATGTTGAAAGCCATCCCCCCTGTTAGCATGGCGCCACCTGGAGGACACAGCCACTCTGCATATCCCTGGCAGGTCAGCTCAGTACAATTCCACATTCACACACATACTGAACATATTTCCACTCTGAACATTTTATGAGCTTCTCAGTGAGGAACAAATCATGTATTTCTAGAATAGTTACCAGGACAATCCCATGGCTGCAAGGCCAATAGTCAAACCCAGTGGGAATGCTGTCCACCACCATCATCTCTACGGACCTACAGCTGCATCTCCGCATCTGGCTCCCATCAGCTATCCAACTTGGTTGCCAATGGTGCCACCTACAGGTCCAACTGATCTAGCAGGGGGACACCTACCACCCGTGCACCATGTCAGGACGCCAATTACTCTCCCACCCATTTATGGGTAAGTGGACAAAAAGCACAATTGTAAACTCCCTGTGAGCCTCAGAATTGAGTATGCAATGTATGGGTTTTTACAGTTAGTTTTTTTTTTTTTTTTGTAGGACACCGTTGTCTCTCTGAATCCTCATCAATCTGACTTGCAAAGGCCTGAAGTAATTATATTTGAAATAAAGATGTTCGTGTTAATAGTTCAAATCAATAAACATACCACTGTAGGATTGTGTGATCATCAATTTTTGGAAATTAAAAATTCCTGGTCAGTTTTCTTTTATTCTGCTTGCTTAGCGTAATTGAAATTATTACAATTATAATGTCGAAGTGTTATCACATCAATCGTTTCAAATTTCATTGCTGCTTGCGCGGTTAACATACTCCGCGGGAATCAAATGGCACATAATCTGTGGTAAATGCTAAAGAGCCGTTGTTTGTTTTTGTTTTTTACCTAGTGGCACTTGCCTGGCACCGCAAAATACAATTAAGGTAGAGATTAAAAATGAAACAAAATTGTATCGCCCGAACAGGGACTTGAACCCTGGACCCTCAGATTAAAAGTCTGATGCTCTACCGACTGAGCTATCCGGGCTCTGTTCACCTTGCGGTCGGGTGGGTATATAGCACAAAACATTGCCGATTCTTGGTCATTTTTTATGTCTTTCGTTGCCCCTGACCCCTAAAGGACACAGGTAGCCCACTGCATCTTGGATAAAACAAAAAAAGCCAATATTCGGCAAAATACCTTCGGTGTACACAAACGCAGCAGCCAGCGACCCAGAGTTGCGGTTTACTGTCACGTGGTCGCGAGGGACCAATAGACGCACAGATCATGCAGGCACCTTAGTTTCGTTACACAATTCAGTTGCTGTAATGACAATAAATGAGTCCTGATTCCTCATAACACGGCTACGAAAACAAAATAATATGAAATAAAAAAAATACAGTTCGTCTTGTAAGACGTTTGTTCGTTTTCCATTATACATGTCTTTCGATGCCTTTAATACCCACTTCTTGATGCGGCGTAATACTACCCAACAATTTGTGAACGCGTGGATGTCTTGTGTGCAGAATTTGTCTCAGATGCACTGTTGATGTTACAGGTCACTGCGGTCACTTCTTGGGACGATTTCGTGCCAGTAATGGTGCTAAAATGTGCAATATGGACATATTCATTTCTTGAAAATGTAGTCGAAATATTTAATCACGGGACCTTTCATATCCACCCCAAGCAGTGAAGTAGTTGAGACGAGTTCACATTCTTCTAAGGGAGAAATAGAGCACGCTACCGATTGCAACCAGCAACAGCAAATCCTGCTGCTTGATTTAACATAATCCTTAAAAAAAAAAATCAATAGTTAGGTGTGGGGTTTAAATCAGCACAACCACATTAAATAATCAGACTAAAAGAAAATCAAGTAGACACTCAATTCTATACAATCATCCTGAAGTCTGATTTGCTGAAATACGGAGAAATCAATCCCATTCTTATACCCTACTCAGCATGTTTCCTCGCAAATGGACTTTGAGTCCTTTCTCTCTACATTGTCTAAGCCCCATGTGCCATGTTCAGCGCATCAGAAGTGGTCAGCAAGCCCTCCTGTGTTTGTTTCTTCCATGGTTGATGTACAGGTCCAAAACCTCATGTCATTGAAATTCTGATGGGGGCAAGACTGTGCACAGACATTTTTTTTTGGAAGGGACAGGAGGGAGCGGAAACAAAAAAAAGCTCCTCGGGTGCTGTTGGCGATTGATTGTGGAAACTATGCTGCTGTTGGCCAAAGACAGGACAAGAGAGTTAAGAGGCAGCGAAAGGAAAGGAATGGTGAGAATTTCTTCAGTTATCCCTTTTTCCCTCTCCTCACCTCACTCCATCGGGCATACACAAGAGATTTACAAAAAAGAGTTGAGTTGGAGGTTGAGTTGGAGGTGGCAGAGATAAAGATGTTCTGTCTGGGAGTAACCACGTTAGGGAGGATTAGAGGTGAGACCATCGGAGAAATAATCTTAGAGGTGATAAACTCTGACAGGCAAGATTGAGATGATTTGATTACTGATACATTATAGACAATGAATTATAAATAATAATGAAGTCAGTGATCACAGATTTCATTTTAATGGGTGAATTTACATCTGTACAAAATGGTACTTTGCAGGATCTATAAAACACAAAAACTGAGTTCAAGCTACATCACATAAAAATTCCCTCCTTCACAAAGTACCATTATTATTCCTGTATTGACAGCTCTGATTCTGATGGAGAAAAAAAACAACTGCACCTTTCATTATGTCCCCTGTCAATCCATATGGCACATTCCTTTAGATAAATAAAAACTAGCATAAATATACGTGAAATTAATATGTATTCAGTTGATAAAGTGCAAACTGGTGAACTGAGAATAGCAGTACAACTGCTGACAGTGTGCATGTTCTGAGGAAGATCTCAGGTCTAATGTGGACAAGTATGCATATGGTAAGACAGAGATGCAGTAGATTACAGCTTTTAATCAATAATAAAAGCCAAAAAGAGTGTCTGCTGAGGCACTCAAGGCATTATTTCCATGAAAGAAAATGTTTCTACTTTATTCATTTTAATCTCCTTTACACTTGTTAAGTAAAGTAGTAATTGGACTACTCTGTCATTTGCTGCGGGATTTTCAGGTAAACTGTCTCTGCTGATGAATGAAAGTCATCAACAAATACCTTGACACATTCTGGTCAACAACATCATCATTTAAGATGCAATCCATCCCAGGAAGCATGCTACCCCTCCTTTCGCGGCAGCTATCTTTCCCATAAATAGTACAGGCAATACACTATGTGTCTGTTTGAAGATGAATTTGTTTCTTCGAAGGACACAATGACATGTGATGAAATGATTCTCAGTGTTTGTTGTTCGTTGCAGCAACACATGCACTTCTGTTGTGTAATGTGGAATATAGGAAAACAGCCCAGTGTGATCAGAAGGGTTTGATATCTACAAATACTTCTGTCAACATGTAGCACATGGCTACACGTCCTCACTCACCCTGTGTGTCCACTTTGTAGAGCAGTTATTTCTGCAAAAGAGTGATTAAGTCTTAACTATTGTCAATTATTATATATTTGCCCTGTAAACTGAGTGTTGGGATGTTGAGATGCTACTCTGACAAATCTTCATCATTCGTCTGTCCTCTGTCGATGACGAGGATGGGGGCGAATCAGGGAACACTTGAGAGAAGGGAGTCAATGGCCAAATGTACTTATATCACCTGAAGTGACAAAAACAAAAAAAAAACAAATTTACGTAAATCCCCCAGAAACACCAGTGGACATCTTTAGAGCAGTTGCATGCACACAGACTGTACTCACCTGCTGCAGGTTTGGGGGCAACTCATCATCTGAGTTCTCTTCCAGTAGAGGTTCATGGAGACGCATTGCTGCCTGACCCTCCTCCGCCCACCCTCCCATGGGCACGTGTGCCGACCTCACCACCTTTCCCCCAGCAGCCAAAGTGTCTGGAGAACGGTGACACAAAAGATGAACGTTCAATTCAGTTCAGTTCAATTCAATTCAGTTCGATTCAAATCGATTCAATTCTATTTGTGTATCGCCAAATCATGACAGGAGTCCTCTCAAGGAGCTTTCCAAGATGGAGCAGGTAGAGCTCCTCAAAGTGTGAACACTTAACAACAAACAATATAATTCTAGCGGATGATACAAACAGAAGAGTCAAATTCCATTAATGTCAATAATGTTGCTGATAGCATGGAGGTAAATGATGAAAATAACTGTCAAACAATGCGCACAACAATCCATAGATACCTGCGGTGGTGCTGCTGTGGTGCCGCTGACCGCTGCGTTGCAATGGCGCCCCCTGTTGGCCCAGAGTCACAGTGCTGCTGGCGGAGGCAGAGGTAGGGATGGCGCTCGGACTGGGCACCGTGGCGGGGAACGTGTGGGAGCGGGGGAAGTTTTTGGAGCGAGAGCCGGGGTCACTCCTCACCTCGTCCACTACACTGTCGCTGCTTTCGTCACTCTCCTGCCTGTGCCACGTATGCCTGGAGAGCTCGCCACGGGACTGCTGCTTATGGAGCTGCAGACAGAGGATGCATGTCGGAAAATTAGATAAATGCTGCATAATTGGAAGCCTCTTTCAGCTACTCTCAATTTGCACGCACACACTTACCTCATGCATGTACAGCGCGTGTATACTCATCTCTGTGGAGGCGTACTCCGACAGCACCAAACTCGTGAACTGGCCCTCCCACGCACTGCTGCTGGAGCTTGCGGTCCTGGCATCCGTCCTGCACAAAGAGGATGCAGTCGGGTTGAACGAGTCAAAAGAAAATGTCTCAGTCTCTGTACCCAGAACCTGCCGTTTACCTGCTCAGGACTGAGGCATGGCCCGCAGCTCTGTGAGCTGCACTCAGGCTGCCTCTTAGATGGAGGCTAGCGCTGACTGGGGAAAGGGAGCATAAGGCGGACGCTCCGTCGTTGATGCCAGTCACTGCGTGGTTGGTCAAAGAGCTGTCCCGGCCAAAATGAACTGAGGCCAGTGTGGATGGACCCCCCATGAGGTTTGCTACAAGGCTCTTTGGCTGTAAGAGTGTGAGAGAGAGTGGTAGACAGAGGACGAACAAGGTGATT
This sequence comes from Carapus acus, assembly GCA_900312935.1. Taxonomy (NCBI): domain Eukaryota; kingdom Metazoa; phylum Chordata; class Actinopteri; order Ophidiiformes; family Carapidae; genus Carapus; species Carapus acus. Next base: position 10,890 of record OMPJ01016423.1, read on the forward strand.
AGAGTTCTGCCACATTTTGCAAAATGTTACAAATGAAGTTCATCGTACACAAACCTCCGACTCTGACGGTGAGATCGGATGTGTGTCCAATGTGGCCTCTCTGTGCACTCTCTCCTTCAGCTGGCTGATGAAGTGTGTGGTCTCCTGGGGAGGCTGCCACTGGGGGTTGGTGATGGCAAAGTGCATCAAAGATAACTCTGTTTTCCCATCCTCAGCTTGCTGATAGATGGAGGCCTCTGTCTTGCCGGCCGACATCCACTGGGGGCAGAAAGAAAGATTCAAGACATCCACTGGCTACAGCCAAACACTTTTTCAATAAATGTCTGAAAGTATAAATGAAAATGTATGAATGTTATGGAGAATGATTGGAATTTGATGCTGCTTGGGAAGCGTTTTTTTGTTTTCGCTATAAAAAATAAGTCATCCCCTCACTGCAGGGTGTCCATGCTGCCGGATGTCCATCTGTGCAAAGGAGCAGGTGTCTCCAACCCCAACCACTTCCACTGTGAAGTTCCTGAAGAAGTCGATGATCTCCTGAGACTTCCTCCTCAAGCAGAAGATGAGGATGATGGGCGTAACCACCGGGCTAAGCAGCTCTTCGAGAATGAAAACCTGTCCGCAAACAGAGCAGGGAGTTAAGGGCCGGTGACCCTGATGATCGATTGACACATTTACCGTTACAGTGGAAAACAGTGGGCCCTCAGCCAGGTTTTCGCAAACATGGCACCACAGAATTTTGCCTCCTCCTAAATTTAAGCATTTGCACCTACATTAGTTTAGCACTGATACTCACAGCCTTGTACTGGAAGAGTTGGGAAAACTGGTCGCGTGTCTCATATCGATGTGCATTGCCCTGCCAGTGGTCAGGCATGTAGTGGATATGAGCCAGGATAACGCGCAACAACTGCTCCGGACAAAACACCATGTGCTGATCTGGAATGAAGGACCTGGAGGGAGAAGGACGGAGAGAGGGAGTGGGGAGGTAAAGAACTCAGTATAGAGCAAACATGTCAAATTAATCTGTTGGTTCAAAGCAAACTCAACTGTAAATGTTTGACTTGTATGGGAGTGTTCACACAGGAAGTGGCCGTCAGTTTATCCTCACCTGCAGACTGTGATACACACTCCCAGCAGGGTGATGGATGAGAGGACGTGTTCCACGGCGAGGACATCCTCATCGTAGATTGTAAGGGCGATGAGGACGGCCAGTAGGGAGCCGGCAAAGAATGCGACATTTTTGGCCACCACAGTCAGCAGAGGTGAGAGGAAACAGTTCATGTACTTGGACGCAGCCTGGGAGAGTGAAAGAGAAACAAGAAAGAAGAAAGGACGATGAGGACTTCCTACATGGGCAGATGTACCATTTAAGCGCGACTTAATTAACCAATCATATCAAACTAACCATCAAGGTGACCCTATCTTTTAGAACCCGTCCAGATGTATGAAGGTTCCTTTAACAGAAACCCCAACATTACCAAAGTCATTGCTGCCTTTTGAAAACAAATGATTAATGAAGCAACGGTAGCATGTTTTTGCCTTGGCAAATGGTCAAAAACTGATGAGTTTAACGAAAAAAATGCTGTCGCTGTCTGCCTTTAAGTGTGTTATTATAAAACTTCAAACCATAATGATCTGGATGACCTGCTGACCTTGTAACCTTTGCTGAGGCGGGACATAAGCTCGTGGTCCAACTCATTGAAGTGACGCAGGTAACATCGACCATAGAGAGACCAGCATCTTGCTCCCAGGGCACCCGGCTCCCGCTTAATCAACTGAATACACACAAACAATCGTACTTATGAAGATGAGTTTCCTTGCACAAAGAATTTATTGCTGTGTG
>OMPJ01016427.1:0-15157 GCA_900312935.1 Carapus acus
AACGGCCTAAACAACAGGCCGCCACTGAAGTCAGGTTAGCACTGCGCCACCTTGCATCGCAGTTAATGTTTTCTACATATGCCGCCGCACATAATAGATGTAACAATGCACTGCCTCCCAATCTCTCACCGCCCGTTACCGATGAAAAGCGTTTGTTGCACGCGTTGCAGCACAGTAGCTTCATGGATCTTTTTGTTTACCAACGTCGACCAAAGAAGCGGGCGGCTATCCATTAGCAGTTTCTGCCTGTTGTACAAATTCGAATGATCGTATCGACTGTCAAGTTTTACGTGCAACATTCTAGTTACCTCCACATAGTGAACAGAAAAATGAAGATGCTGAACCTCACACATGCAATGCATTATCTATCATTGAGCCTCATTCCCATAAACAAACATATCACCTGTAACCAGCTGCATCCAAACACATCAGCGAGCGCCAGTGACCCGGAAATCTCTCCTGGAATAGCTCAAGAACATGTTTCCGTCTTTTTGGGATAACTGGTGTCAATCTTTGAAATAGAGAAATCACACAAGTGTGTGGCAAAGTTAGAGGAAACACAATGCCTGTAGGTGTACAAGATTCTTGTTTGCCCCATCTCGTATAAACATCAAAAATTGATCCGAAGCTTACACGTGTTTCCAGTGTTAGGGTGTTTTGTGTCACTCAGTGTTGAGGTGTGTTACAGCTTTGTTTGGTGAATGTTGTGTCATTTTTACATCTGGAAAGGTGCTCTGGAGTGATGTGTGAAATAAAAGCTGTCCTCCCCTCCAGGTGTGCCCCGGCAAGTGATATATGTGGCCATAGGATGGTTCCTCGGCTACCAACTGACAAAATACGAAAACTACTATTACGCCAAACGGGACAGGGATGTGTCGGAATACATTAGACTGCACCCTGAGGAATTCCCACCAAAACGTAAGTAGTTTATGCTGTTGTGCACGGGGTAGTGACAGAGCACATCTGTTTTTCTAATTTGTCTATTGTGCATTGCATGCCATTCTAAAGGAAGATTTTCACATCATCATTAGTGCACTAGCTTCTACTTTTCTCCTGGCACTTAATAACCTCACCCATACTTTTTTCTTGTTGAATCCCTAATGATGCTGGTGCTCTCTTCTGTCTGGCAGTTTTGCTTCATGGTGTCCCATTTAAAACACTCCATATATGAACTTTGTTATCCTGCTTGAAATGCTGCCTTTCTGCGTCACACAACTGAATTTGGAGCACATTCTGACCAGGATATCCTGATTAACTCATTTATCACCCATCCATACAATCTCCAATGCAGTAGATCACTGGCTGGATTGTAATGACACATTGTGTGCTAGTGACTCAGGATGTGAGTGTTCCTGGTTTTATTCTAGGCTTCTTCCAGAGTTGTGTTGGAGCAGTGCTCTTAAACAATATGCTGAATTCCAAATTTCTGTGCAAACTTCAGTGAGAACCTCATTTTGGGTCAATACGTTTTCTACAAATGCCACACTGCTCCTTCTTGTCATATTTCTCATCACATTTTGATGGTTTCTTGCAGTTCACTTTGTTTCCTGTTGTGTTTTTGCTTTTGTTTTATCCCATCAGAGAAGAAGACGTTTGCAGAGATTGTGGAGCCTTTCCATCCTGTGCGTTAAATCGCGCAAGAGAGAGAGCGTGAAGGATGGCCATCACAAATATCATCTGTTTGTTTCTGTCACGGCGTGAATACCAGCTATATATGTACAAATTAAATGCACAAATTCTCCAAATATCACCTAGCTGTCCTGTTTTTTTACTGATCAATTCAAACTGATCGTACCCCGTTGATTCATAAGAAAAAGCTCTTGAACAGCGGACATGTGTAGAACATTTTGAGATGACATGACATGGATGAGTAATTTTCTCTTAAACATATGTGAGCAATGTCAATTATGACAGGCAGTGATACAAATGATCAGTTTAGGTGATACACTTTTATTCTTTACTCATGCAGACTCATCAGTCGATTAGATTTTTTACAAGGCCAGGATTTGCTGGTAAACATTCTGCACATGTTCAGTCCTAAATCGAAGCCCAGTTCTTAATTTGTCACCCCAATGAGGTCCATGTATTTGTCTCGGAGGATCTGCGTCTTCTTGGTGAGATCGCTCATCACAGAGAAGAGTCCTTTTAGGTGGAAGAGGAAGACGGCCTCGGGATCAGAGCCCAGCAGCGGCTCCAGGCTTTTGCTGAGGACAGTGTCGCTCAGGGCTCTGTGGTCATCCAGGGAAACCAGTCCGTTCTCCACCGTGTTCCGAATGGCTTTGAGGGCCAGGTAGTGGTCGTGCAGGTCTCTGCAGGTCTCCTCTCGTGTTTCGTAGTTCCAGGCGTCGTCTGAGGGGACGTCTCGTAGCATGCTGGGCAGGAGGACGGTCTGCTCCATGTCACTGACGGCGGAGCTGTACCTCCTGAGGGCCAGGTGGAGGCTGCTCCGTCTGAAGTCTGTCTCCAGAGGCTGCATGATGCCTGCTCGGTGGTGGGAGGGCAGTGGGGACAAAGCCAGCGGTGCAAAGCCACAAGTGCGCACACGCATGCTGGCCCAATTTGTACGGCACAGGCCGGGGCGGAACTGCTTACGTAAGTGTATCATCCGACGGATCGGGGGGTCTATGTGGAGTCAATCCTTATCTATGTTTGATTTACACAACCTCCCCTTTTTCTGTATTATCTGCCGACGCTCATGCCTGAAAATCCGTATACAGTATTTAACCCTGAGATGCACATGTGGGGTCAAAAATGACCCCAGGGGCTGTTATTCTTAGATATCTTTATAAAGAAAAATTTTAATATATTCATACTCCAGGTATTCTTCATTAAAAATGTTTCTGACATGAGGCAATATTTTCTCTATTTATATTTCTATTCATTTTGAGAAAACTTAACATTATGAAAATTTTAATTTGGGACAAAACTGACGCCACTGGTGGAGGAGTGTAGGGATTGGTAGGTTAAGGAGGCTCGGGACTCTGTTAGGCAGAGGACAGCATGGTTATTAGCATTAGATTTGCATTCAAATGTTAGCCGGTGGCTTCGGTGGATTATTGCCATGACCTGTGTGGGATACACGCAGTGTCAGGCCAAGGCCTGCAGTGTTTACAGAAGCAGCTTATCTCACAGACATTGAAATCTCAGCCCCCCCGTCGACCTGCAGCAAAAGCTGATGAGAGAAAAAGGAGGTGTGAAATAATCTGCAACTATAAGGAGGATTAGTGACGTTTTTGTGCTTCCCTAATACTACCTCGCGTAACACTGGGTTTGTGAGATAACTGACATTGCAACACAAAAATAATTCATGGAAATTTCTGTATTTGACTCGCTGATTTAAGTTGTAGCCATGTTTGTTAGAGAGGAGTCATTGCACATTTTAGGGGAAGTTACATACTTCATCTGAGTGACAGAGAATCACTTCCAACAGACCGTAAAGATGTAAACTGTGGCACTGACTAAAACGCAGAAATGAATTGGCCCAAAGCCTAAAATGGCCCAGACTGTAAACAAAGCACTTTATTGACCCATAAGGCAACCATTCCAACATTTTCACAACACATATACATTACATTTCAGCAGACGGTGACTGTCAAAATTCAATATTTGCATAACCTTTGGTGAAGGGGTTTCTCAACCCCAAACAAAGCAAAACGAAGAGGAGCCAGTGCAGTGGCGGCTTCTTAAGCACATGGAGGGGACATCTGCCCTCTGCTGAGACGCTGCCGCTCCTCAGCCATTTTGTCTTTTGGGTTTGAGGGGGGTATAAACACGTTCAAACCACTGTGCGTGACTGTGACAACGCGGGACGAGGCAGGGGGACGACAGTCTCCCGTCACACCAGTCCAACCACGGACTGGCCTCAAGTCTCTCCAGTCTTTCCTCAAAAAAACACCAAACAGGAAGTGGCATGGCTGCTTGTCCATTCAGTTGACGGCGTTGTGACGTTGACCTTTGATGATGATTTCCAAAACGTTGGTGAGGTCCATCATCTTGGTGAGCATGTCCATGAGGTCAGGATGCTTCCTGGCGCCGGTGATGAACTCTTCCAGCGTCAGCTCACCTGCGAAAAGAAAAATGTTTCCTTTCAGACAGTCTCATCAACAGAAGGAGCACCGGGGTGGGGAGAGGTTGGCACTGGATTATTATGGTCATCACGGTAACAGCGACACCACGGTGTCCTTGCCTTCTCCGTTGACGTCGACTCTCTCATATATAAGCGTGACGATCTCTTCAGGAGGGATGTCATAGATCCTGGTGATGTCTTGGATGGCCTGATAGGTAGAGAAATGCACCCATCAATTACTCGCTTTGCTCTGGCGCAGGTATGTCGAGAGGCAAAGTCGGTTATGGAGGTTTTTCCATTCCTCCTCAGGATGTCGTACACATGACAAATCGTTCATCAAATCCTCCAAGTATCCAAACACACAGCACGCTCACAACAAAAGCAAGGCAGTATGTCATCTCGTCTTGGTGCCCATGTCAGACTAGATCTGAAATAATGAATCGATTCATCAACTTGAACTCGAGGCATGCTCAAGTTCGAATTTTTCACCTCTTCAAATTTTTTCTGTAGTTTTCTGTAGAAAACTACCCAAAAAAACTAGTTTTCTGTAGAATTGAACTGCACTGATCAAATCGACGCGATTATCAAATTGAGTAATCACTCGCAAAAGCTCTATTTCAGGCTGCTTTTGATCCTCCAGGGCGGTTTTAGTGTGTGTTCTGAGAATAAGGTCTGGTTCCATAACTCAGATTTAGCTGTGGGATAATACTAAAGACCTGCTGGATTATGTGTGAGTATGCGTTCCGTCATGGCCAGTTAAACTCTCCCACTCTGGTGACCTTTGCCCCTGGGACAGACATGAGTCCATCTCTGGGAAAACCAGGCGCACCTTGAATATCGTCTCCATCTCGTCCTTGTCGATTTTTCCGTTTCCGTCCTGGTCGAAGAGTTTGAAGTACCACTTCAGCTTCTGGTTGACTTCTCCTCTCAACAGCAGGCTTATGGCTGCGATGTACTCTACAAAGTCTATGTAGCCGTCCTTCAGGAGATGGAAAGGGGAGACACTACGATCAACTTTTTCTTCTGCCAATGTCCACAAAAACAGACTAAAAGGAAAAGCTCATAGAGCAAACACATCACGCATACAGGTTACACACACAACCTCTCTCTCTCTGACTCTGTCCTTACCCCATCCATATCAAACGTGAAGAAGACCTGGTCCACGTAGCTGCTGGCCTCTTCGGTCATCCCGTTCATGTCCAGCATCGTCTTGAGCTCGAAAAGGGTGATCAGCCCCGATGGCGACTCCTTCATGAACTTGGTGTACCAGTGGTGCATGTCTTCCTCCAGAATATCGTCCAGGTTGGAGGAGTGGGCGCCCATTATTCCCCCACCTCCACAGGTTCCCGGTTCCTTTTGCCGTGCCCGTCTAAACACCTTCAGAATCCTGCTGCAAGAGGACTGCGAGGCGAGTGAGAGCGGAGATCTCTGACGCCTCAGTGACACTGAAACCTGGAGTGCTCGTAAGCTTTAAGTCCCATGCCTGCCAAATGGAGACATAAACCCCCTAATAGGATGAGGACTGATGCTTCCTAGAACATCGGGACTCCCTGACATGCACTGTGCTGGAGCGCGGCACATATACTGAACCGGCACGCAAGCCTCCTCCTCCACACTGGTGGTTTGTGGGTCGGCAGTTCAATGAACAAAAAGACAAACCTAAAAGCAGCACACACACTTCCACTCAAACCGTTTGCACAGTGCATTGGCGAAGATGGGCTGGTGGAACATGGTCATCATTTCCACACAAACATCAAAAGATCTCAGTGACTGCAGCAGGGACAGACAACCCTGCACCTTCAGGGACCAATCCACCTTATCATCCCAATGACCCCTACTGTATATATTTGTAGCCGCAGACCACGTCAGTGAGGAGGACCGGGCACTCCAGTATCGTCATTATGTGAGACGTTCACTGGTTTGCAGTCATTTAGCACAGCATCACCTTAGTAACTGGTATGAGACAATATATTTTCAGCTGCACTGGGGCCTTCGCTTTCCGAAGACTCTTGTTCAAGATCCCTTGAACTGTTCCCTGTTCCCTTCCTGCTTTGTCGCTCACCTCCTCCTTTCCTGGTAAAGCTTCACCCAAGCCTGCCTGCGTGCTAAGTCACACACAAAATTAGGCCCTGGATCTCACCTACGGCTGGGTCACTCGCTCGTCCAATTTACCCTGCATTTCTTGGGACTCCTCAGGGAATCCCTCTCCCAGACACACCTAAGATGGACGCTTATTTTTGGAAGTGCAGGGTGTCGAGGCCTCGGGACAAACAGCAAGCTGCTTACAGTACAGGAGGCAAATATACCTCAGGGATGCTACTACTACTATGACAGTATTTGGAGCCTAAAAGTACAGCAGCTGGTTTACAAAGGATGCAACATTCTTTTACAGACTCACATTCTAGTTTCCAGTCCACACAAGCACGTATCACATGCACAAAGATTAAACTCTACTCAATTGACAAATATTATTGGGTTGGTTTTTTTTGAGCATGTTCACTGTGGATGAATTTTCTCAAACTCTTGAATACTAATACTATTGTACCCACATCAGTATTGGTTGAACACTACTTATTTCCAATACTCATGTACCCACATGAAAATTGATCAAGGCTTGATTTGAAATATGGAAATATGGAAATTCTGTAATCGTGTGGTTTAACAATCTCTTCAGCAGGTTATCTGATATGGAGAGATCTTAAATGTGGCATGTGGCTTCTATTTTCATCCCTGAGTTAAAAATAAATAGCGGCTCTCCTCTACCTTGACCTCGGTCAGGGAGTTCAGGTGAGCACCTCAGCAAAGAGGAAAAGATTAAGATTAAGTGACATTAATCTATTTCTCTCACTGTGTTCACCACACAAATCTTTCCAGTCACGGCGGGACAATTCATTCCTGGTCGCAAATCCTGAGCCAAAGTCCTTATTTGATGTCAACTTTGGCATGAAAGCTGCTGCTAATTCTGATTCTGAGGAAATCAAAAGAATTTTCACTGAATACCTGATCATTGCCAAACTTCACTCCAGGACCTGGTCAAAGTAACCCAAACGCCTCCATGACATCAACAAGGTAGAGTGTGTTTGTGTATGTGTGTGCGTGTTGTAAATAATGCGTTTGCACTTTGGACTACTGCTGTAAGACAACGCCAGCTTCTAAACGCACCTCACATCAGATGAATCCGTGTTTGAGTAGCATCGTTGACCTGCTATTAGCAGTTGACACAAGTAACACAAATGTGCCCCAAACTCACGTTTTTTTTTCATCTACTGTCGGTTATCTGTTATCTGCCAGTGCGAAACAAGATCCAGCTGGTCACGCATCCAGTCACTCGTGGTCAGAGGGCGTCCATCGTCCGATAGGTGCCCACAGCCGGGGTACATTCTGCTGCCAATTCAAGTTGGTGCCATCAGCTAGTCGCCGAGATAAAAGCTCCCAGTTTCATAGCAGAATGAGAATTCGTATTTGAATCTAAGAAAACAGACTGAGCACAATTCCTTTCACACAGCTGTTTGGAATTTTGAGATTTGGGAGAGCCTATCTTTTTTGGAAGAAAAGTAGCTCAGGTAAGTTGCGACTGAGGGAACAAATCACGAATTAATAGCTACAAGTTCAGATGGAGGTTCATGACGTGGCGATGTGCCAAACAGATTAATCAGAGCTGTAATCCTGTAAACACGCACAGACAGGTATACAATGCCACTTCACCTGCCAAAGGAACTCCGGGGGGGGGGGTTGTTGGGAAGATCAGCTGTGGCTGCATGCAAACAAACAACAGCTACAAATAAACAAATGACGACTCGAGGTCCAGAAACATCCTAACACTGCCCACACTACACACACGCTTTGCTCATTTCCCTCCTATCTTAGAAAAAAACATTCCTCGCTTTCCGGATCACAACAACAACAACAAACACCTACTCAAAAAAGTGAGCAGTATCAAAATACTTTATTCTGTGCACTGAATCTTTCAGGCACAGTTATACAACTGCCTGTAGTGCTTTTGTTGTTAAGTCATTAACAACAAATACCGACAATGCAGAGCACTCACACACGCACGCATGCATGCACGCATGTACACACACACTTTACTCATGATATGAAAACACAGAGGATGTCTGGTTGAAAATAGCAGTAATTCTGCAGACATTAACACTTGAGAGACATCAAAAGTTGCAGCAGTTCACACTTGAATTTGATACAAACGATACTGAAAATTAGTGTTGAAATAAAATAACATCATAAACAAAATAGAACATGTCAAACTGAGTCTCCCAGTGTTGGTCAGTTATGAGCAAAGCGCTAAAGTTGCAGTGATTTCTGTCCATACAAATGTTTTAGACGTGAGAAATACTCATTTCTTTGAAAGTATTGTGGGATTTAGTCATCCACAGGAAATGCACCCATAGCATGTGGTTTTCTCACGTGTGGCCGCAATCACAGTCCCTCCCATCATCTGAGGATCTTCTCTGCCACCACAAACAGGTTACCACTGTGTGACTGATGACCTCAACCATTTGTCCTCCCAGCATCCTTAATCCATGGTTAGCGAGGACGGCATGATGTGCACGGAGCTGGACGCATCATCCTCGTGGTCATAAAGGTACTGCAGCAGAACGTTGTACACCATCTCCCGGCTCAGCGTAAAATTCCGCAATTCTTTGTGCTCCTGAGGCATGAGAAACTTCAGCCGGTACTCAGCGATGACTGAGCCGTTTCTGTGAGGGGACGAGAGAGTGTGCTTGACTGCCAAATCTTGAGCGTGGTTCATTCCTACGGCAAAGAGGTGGCGACGGCGATCACACGCTGCTTATCAGTCTGTGTGCTCTTGGAGTGTATTCGTGAAAGTTTTTTTTTTTTTCTGACTGAGCAAATACAAAGTCATGTGAAACACAACGCAAATAAGAGGCAGAGCAATAAAATAGGTGAAACAGCACAGGCGCATGTCAACAGTTGTGACTCTCCCCGAGAATATATTGTGCATTATTTATTAACATAAATATGAGGAGTGGGCGAACAGCTCGGCTCAGGGGCCAGAATTGACTTTTATTTTGAAGGGGACACTTCAGCAAAAGGTGCAGACATACTGTATCAAATAGAAACTGATAAAAAGCAGCAGCAACAAGCACTCTACATTATTTACCTTTTAATAGGACTAGTTTTGTTTTTCACCCAACTTTGCCACTGCATCAAAGTCTGGTGTTAGTTTTGTTGTTATAGTTTTTGTTGTTTGTTTTGAATGCAGTCAAAATTCCATCTAATTGCACTTGAAAAGTGGGAGCATGAAGCTACATTTGTTTGATTTACCGGTACTTCTATTCTCCAAATTCCATGTTTTAGTACATATTGCAACAATACATATTTTCTCTTACTACGTCCCAAAAAATACTGTTGTTCTCTTTCTTACACACTAATGTGAGAACGTAAATCCATTGGAAACTAATGCATTCTCAATGCAACCACAAAAATGTTTTCCCATGTTTGGCACTCTGACGTAGCAGCCTGAGCGATGTCTGTCGGGCGTGTGTGTTTGTGGTGTACCTGAAGGCCTGGATATCTGCGGTGGAGAAGTATCGGCCGAGGGCGGCTGAGGAGCTGTAGAGGTCCACGAGCTGCAGGTTTGGGTGGTGCACGCAAAAAGAAGTTGCGGTGAACAGGTTTGGCTGATACTGCTACTTTCACTCCCCGCTAACAACAACTCGGGCTCACAGTGTCTGTAAAAACATGTGTAACTTGGCTTTCCAGCGCAAAATTAGCAGTATTTCACACCCATGCACATAAAACATGTTGTCTCTTGTTTGGCTCAGGATTTAACATGTCAATTGTTCTACATGTGTATTTTGTGTATTACATATTAAGAATTTTTTGTAAGACCGTTAGTAAGTCAGAGCGTCACAAATAATCTCTCTAAATCCCAATTAAATCTTGCACTTCTTTGGTCCTTCTATACACACCTCTTATTTGCTGATGTAACCACGCATGCTCACTGTGAGTTTGAAAGCTGCTTTTCTGAGGAAGACATTAAGTGGAACTACAATCTTAGGTCTTTGGTTTGCAATCTATGTGCTCTGCTAAGAAACATTACACAGTTGACACAGACTTCAAAATGTATTGAAATGGCAAACAATGAGACTGTAAAAATGCAACTAAAATAAAATCAATTGCAATCAATCGCAGAGAATAATGAATAACAAAATAAGTCAAAGTCAAGATTTAGTGATTTATCACGATTGAAACATTGAAAGTGAAATGGTTAGAGGGTCCAACATTTTTGTGACATGTCTAACATAGCATTTCATTTCATATGTCCCCTTTTGTGTGATTTTTGTGTACTCTTCTATTTATCATTGAACATAATGTTTGGGTGCGCTTATCTTAACGCAATTTAACTTGATCTAACTTGGCGCACTGTATCTTATCATCTTGTCTTAACTCAATTTATCTTATCCTACTTCATGTTCTGTATCTCATCACCTCATCTTAACACAACCTAGCTTGATCTAAGTGCTGTTTCTTATCACCTTATTTTGAAGTTCATCAGCCAGTCCTCGGCTTGGGCTGGACGACGGGGAGAGGAGCTCCTCTGTGAAGACGTGGTTGGTGATTTGGAGGGTCCCGTTGAAATACAGCGGCACCTGAAAGGCGGCGCGGTCAAACCTCTCGTCTGGGTCGTCGTAGATTACTGCTCAAACAGAAAGCATCGCCGCGTCAGTTAAGCGCAGGCCGGACAATTGTCGATCAGCCTGAGCAGCAGTCGTGACGCTCACCTGCGGACAAGCCCAGCGCCATGGCAATCACAGCTAGGATCACCAAGACCGAGACGATGATCATCCACAGTTTCACTTTCCAGAAGACGACCTTGTTGAGCTCGCTTATCGCTCGTCGCACGACCCGCGACTGAAGGGGGAGAGACATTCGGAAGAGCGAGAGGACATTCAGCCGTCTTTCACAGCAAAGCCAACGTTAGACGGTGAAGCATGGATATATTGTGGCTGAGAGTTCATATTTCCTTCTCGTAGGGAGGAGGTGGGATTCGTTTCACCGCATGACAGCAGAAATTTAGCTTCCTCTACTGAAATATCCTCTCGTCAAAAGAGGAAGCGCGAGAGGCTCCCCAAGGAGGGCAAATTCCTTGAATGCTATGTCTTATCTAAACAAACAAAAGCAAAAACGCTCTGACCTCCATAAGACAGCGTGAGAGGCTCCATTTCCTCTTTAATGGCCTCGAATTGCTGTTGCTCCCACCAGGCTGTGTGAAAACACCAACAGAAGCACCCATGTGGGAAATGTCACAGTTTGTACATCTTCATGACCTTAACTAGAATATGTGGTGCGGACAAATACAGTATGTCAACAAGTCTAATTCCAAAGAAGCAGGAAGTGTGGAGTGGGTTTTTCATACAGTATGTGAATTGTTTGTGTGTGTGCAAGTGTTTTCTTTTAAGCAGAAATAGTCTAAATAGATAGTCCAACCAAACTCTATCAAGGCTGATGATTAGATGTTGATATTAATATTTTGAAGTTTAATCTTAAATTGTTTGTTTTGATCCAGGTTCATTTGATGATAAATTATGCTTTCGTGAACATGTTGGTCTTGCTGAAGTCTTACCTGCTGACCCAACAATCCCACAGTCGCCTCCAGATCATTCGCAGCATCACTTTGCCCTTCCTCATTTTGAGTTTTCACCTGTAAAAGCAGTCCAAAATTTCATTCCGAGTATCGGCAAAACAAACTGAAAGACAAACTGAAAGACTCCCTCTAGAATTCAAACTGAAGTTTGACAGATGAATGTGACGTTCATAGTTAGATTTCGATTAGGATCTATTACAAAGATCCTTATAGTATACTGTAGATCCTATCCAAAGCATAACATTGCCTAACATAGATTCTATATCATACGGGTGGGAGTAACATGCTTCACGTGCAGGGGCTTTGTGGGCCACAGCGCTTTATGATTTTTAACAAAATTTGACTATGTTGTGGTCCAATAATACATCAACTGTGTAGTCTGTGCAGTCAGCTGGGGTCGTACATTGTGTATTAGTGAGAATGGAGGACACTTGGTGTGCAGAATGGAGCAAAAAAATCTTGAAGCATTTGCACACTAAATTATTCCATAAGCTTCCAATAGCTGATGAATGTTTATTATGTGTATGATCACTCAATAAAGTGTGCGGGGTTTTTTGCGGACAGGGATACTTTGCTCCATTTTCCTAAGCAGAGAAAGGATAGCATAGAGGGGACAAATAACAGTCGATTCTGTTCACAGGTAGACAGGGCAACAAAAGTAGATAAGCCAATGACGGCCCAACCCCATGATATGAACATGACGCATTGTTGCTTTTTATTGTTTTTACAGCATGTTATCAGGTGGCAGTGGGCCAGCGGCCGCAGGGGTCGGGCAGGTAAACAGTTACCTGCGTGTGTTTTACTGACACGCAGAGACTGTGGCAAACTTAATAAAACAAAAAGTTACTCACTCTGTCATGAGTGGATCCGTCGTGTCCGTTCAACACCACAGACTGCAGCTCGATGCCCATGTCAGCCGCACGTCCCGCCGACATCGCAACTTCATTAGTAACAGGCTGGAAACCCGGAACTGCGACCTCAGGAATGTCACTACTCCCCTGAAGTCCCACCGGGCTTGAACGCAACCTCTTCACAACTTGCGAAAATGCTGTTTTCACCACGACGCCAGGTTTCAGGTGGTGTGTCGCGTTATCGTCAAATGAAAGTGTGAAATAAAAAGAGGCGCGTCTCTCCTCTCTCCTCCTACTGCCTCTCCTTCCTCTCTCAGATGACTTTACTTGGAGTTTCGGTGTATCTGACGTCGGGAGGCGGTGACAGGGCAGGAGACGCATACCTGAGGGAGGAACCGCTCACCGGCACGATCGTGAACGCCACACAGAAATGTAGAGGAAACATTCAACGAAGAAGAAACCTTGCAACTAAACGTGTAAATTTTAACAATTTATCCGTCGGGCATGCCAACGGGATGCAAATGTGATTTCAATGTGCAGTGGTGAAAGCACTCGGTAATTTTGGGTTTCTTTTCTTCTTATACACCGTTCTCTCCTCTGGGATCGATTGCGTGAGGGGTTCAGGGCAGATGCAAAGAGGTTGTGTGTTCCTAGAGCCAAGTACTAGGTCAACATTTTCAACTCGATTTATATTGATTTGGAAGCCAAGCACTAAACAATAGCATTATCTGTTTCTGTCCATTTTGCTCGATGAAATAATTTGATATTCAGGAATAAATCATATGAACATATTCAATTAATGTCATTGTTTGTAGAGCAAAACACAGAAACTACCATCACAAAGCCGAATCATGAAGGAGGTTGATATTGGAGAAACTTAAGCCATGGGAATACAGGTCTAGGAACAGCATTAGCAGCTGTTATTGAGGATACACGATCAATCCGACCTGCTGACCATTAAAATATATGCAATTTAAAAACGTTTTTTTTTTTTTTTTAATCGGTCTGAAATCCAAAGACAATGTGTATGTGATCTATTTAATAAAGGACATTATTGTTGTTTGTGGCTTACTCACAACTTTATTGTGCCCTATATTTTGGGCACAATAAAGGAACAGACTGTGGGAGAAGTTGGGGATTGCCAGTTTATCGCATACATTTTTTAATACAAAGGAGGTCTTCTTACATTTCTGTACATAAATGTGTTGAACCTGAGCCACTTCATTGTAGCTTTGTGATGTATCTTGTGACTTATTAGAGACAGACAAACGGCCCCAATTAAAAGGAGAAAGAATGTAACAGTAACATTAACAGTAACAGAGTACTTGTGATGCCAAAAACATAAATGGTAATATGTCATCTTGCATACAGAATGACAATTTTAATATTCATGTCCTTGGTCCAAACAGCATTTCCCAGCAAACTTTTTCACAGTGACTCCTGAGGTGGAAGTGCATAGCTCAGATATTTTACCATCTCAAAGTACCAGCAAAACGTATTATTACTTTATGGTAAAATGAAGAAAAATAAACCAAGACGAAGCAAAACTTTCGATCCTTGGACTCTTTTTGTTGATGTGATGCTTATTTCCAGCTGCGTTTCTGATCTGAGGCCTTTGCGTTGCTCTCCAGTGTTGACAGACCAGTTCCACATACGACCAGGAGAGGGCGACAGATATCGCACACTTCAAACAGAGATCAGGTGCACGGAGAATAAAAATACAAACTCTCGAGGAACTTCGAATAAAGCAGAAATCTGGGATAAAACCTCTTCCTGGTGACAGTTCTCATATTCAGAGCTGTGAATAAGTTATTCATATGTTTGGTTTCTTCCATCGTGTAAACATTCACAGTTCACATCCGCTCGGCGCCTCCTCCCCGCTCCTCCGCCTACTGCTGCTCATCCGCCATGTTGCCCCCCGCCTCCTCGGCAGGGTCGGACTCTGAAAGCCGCCGCTCCTCCTGTTGGTCCGGCCTGCAGTCGGGACTTTGTCCTCCCTCCTCCTCTGTTTTCTCACTGTCCCCCTCGTCCGTGTCGTTGGTGCCGCCTGGTTGGCCAGGCTCTGCGGCGTGAGCTGGGGTGTTGGCGGCCTGGTGCCGGTGCCCGCTGTCTCCTGGGCTGTGAAGTTCACACGAGGTTGGGAGGTCCTCCGAAGGTCCGTCGTCCTCGCTGGCAGATTGCCTGTGCTTTCTGGATGGCGGGCGTCTCTTTACGGACAGCCGGGGACGAGTCTGTTCATAAAGAAAAACGTACTATGAGCCTTTCTCAACAACACCTGGAAAGGATCTTCTAGATTTCTCTGAGTTATGACTCTTTGAGGGGAAAGTGGACCTTTGGGTTTGTCTTTTTTTGTCTACAGCAATTCTTTATTCGCAGGCTGTAGCAACAAGACACTGAAGCCTCTCCAGCTGGTTCAAAACGCTGCAGCACGTATACTGACAGGAACTAAGAAAAGAGACCACATCTCCCCAGTGTTAGCTTCTCTCCACTGGCTGCCAATAAAATCGAGAATAGAATTTAAAATCCTTCTCCTTGCTTACTAGGCACTCAATAATCAGGCACCATCGTACCTTAAACAACTGATCGTCCCTTATCATCCAACCAGAGCTCTTC
>OMPJ01016428.1:0-12751 GCA_900312935.1 Carapus acus
ACCCGCTGCTCCCCGACGTGCTCCTGAACTATTTTTGTCACTTTTCTCGAGGAGTTTCATTTGGACATTTGTCTTCCCCCAGCACACCCATGATGCTTTTACGCTGCGCTCACACACATTTAAGAGAAATACAGCGGCAAAGCTCAGAGAGACGAGCAGAGGGGCCATTAAAGCGCATAAAACAAACCGTCGAAGAGGAGGAGCGATAATTTCCCTTCATGACGTGCGGGGTGTGAAATATTTGCAGTGATTGCGGAAAGATTTGTTTTGTACGGGGAATCCTTTGCAAATGCCTCTTCGTATAGTTCTTTATCCTCCTCCTCCTCCTCTGTCAGCTGCTCCCTGTAGGTCCAGTGATTAAGTGCAGTTGTGTAATCGTTGTCTTATTAGTTGGAGACAAACGTGTCTGAGCCCAACTTGTTTTGCGATGAACAGAGGCCTTGTGTTCACTGAGGCCCAGCGATGACTGTTTGCCTGACTGTGTGCTGACTGTGTGTGTGTGTGTGTGTGCCAGTGTGTGGCACAGAGTGGCCCATATCTCATGCCAAGCCAGTGAGCGCGTGTGGGCGATGGAGAATGTGAGGGGGAGGAGGGGAGGCGGAAGCAAAGAGGCGAGGAAGGGAGGGAGCGACAAATGGAAGAGGTCTGACACGCTGGTCCGTGGAGGAGATTCACTCCATTCAGCGATCTGGAGCGAGGTCGTCCACAGAGGACACGTTGAAACATCTGGGGAGGCCGTCTCATTGGCTCGATTGTCTCAATGACCCGTGGCTAGACGTCGGTGCGATGCTGGGCGGGTGGTGTGTTCCTTGAGCTCAGTGACTCGGCGTGGGAAGGAACAATGAACATTTCAAGGCAAAAACTTGCGAACCCGCTGACAGCACGCAGGGGTCGTCCCGGACCGAACAACCTCACGAAACCCCAAAAGAAGGCGGAGCTAATTCGGTTCGATGTGCTCCGGAGCTGAATGCACCGACTCACCCCTCCTCTGTCTCGTTGATGATATCACAGATCTCCATGTTTAGCGTCCAGTCCTCATTCTGCAATCCGCCATCTGTTGCCCGCTCTGAAAGACACACACACACAAAGACAATAGATCATTGTAGGATAATGATGTATGTATAAGGGACTTAACATAGTAAAATACTTTCAGTCAAAAAGTAAAATCACAAAATAATCCACAACATTGTGCTGAGCTGATTTCTTTCATTTCTTGTTTACATTATACTGAAGGAGTTTACTAGAAATTATCATAATAGAAGTAATGACAACAATAATAACAAAACAACAACAGCTGTCAGTACTAGCAGTGGTATCTAACTGCTTGTGTCGGCTGTGTGAATGAGGGTGTGGTCTTCCTGTTTTAGATTTCTGGCTTCACATGATTTACCGAGTCAGCATTTTTTTCCTCATTTCCACATTTATTAAGTCAAATATCTTACATGGCCTGAATAGCTCAGAGTATCCGTGACAGGGTTTAGGAAGGAGGCAGCCAAAGTCTTGGCTCCAGGATCATTGAAATTCTACATTGGCTTCGGCTTTCACAACATCATTATCTGACGGTCTTATAAAGAACAGAAAAAAAACACTACTACGGTGCAAATTGCCACATGCTGCATCCAGCTTGATAAAATGAGCTCTCGGCAGGATTTGTCACACCCCCGAAAGAACGTGAGACTGATTGAACGGGAAGATTAAGAGGTTTCCTTCCTTTC
The DNA here is from genome assembly GCA_900312935.1 of Carapus acus. NCBI lineage: Eukaryota > Metazoa > Chordata > Actinopteri > Ophidiiformes > Carapidae > Carapus > Carapus acus. The sequence continues at coordinate 1,716 of OMPJ01016428.1, forward strand.
ACAAACACGCTCGCGCACTCACTCCGAGTACCATCCCTAAGACAAAATCTGGCCTGCGAGAGAAAGCAATGTACTTCATCACCGCCCTGCCCCTCTCGCCCGCCTGGCCTTGTCTCTCCTCCCCTTCAAATCCATCCATCACGCCTGCAAACACTGCCACGTCCCAGGAGCACAATCACTTGGGGCGAGGCTCACAACAAGGAGAAAATGAGAACATCTCCACTGATGGGCTGGATGAAACCAGCACTTGGACTACAAGAATGTCTCATCTGCCGTCAGGGAAGCTCCACATCAGCTCAAACTCACAATCTTGACATGTGTCGCTACTCTCTCTCTTCACAAATGGAATTTTCCTTTCCAATCTCTAACGCCGGATTTAAGTTTGTGGAATCATGTTTGTGAACATGGGGCTGAATGATCAGCATTGCTTGCTCAAATGAAGCGAGATGAGCAGCCAACGATCAAGCGGGTCACATGTTGCGCAGGGTGGCAGGCTGTGCCATCCCTGCCCCGCCTCTCTCTGGCCACATTTTATTGTCGTCGTCGTCCCCCCTTCTCTGTTCTCACTCGTTCATTCACTCACTACTCCTCCTCTGTGTACGTTCGCCGTATTCTCCAACCCTTCCTCCTGGCTCACCTCCATGTGAACCGCGGCCAAATGTTGACACATGCATCCAGCCAGCTTACGCTTAAAGACGGAAAGGCTACAGGATGATTTGTCGCACGGGAACAGCGAGTGGCATGGCCAGTATAAGTAACACACACTCGCGCACGCGCAAGGGAGCGATTCTCCTTTTTGTTGCTATTCGATCCCAAGCTTTGTCACAGCAATGCACCTCATTACTGGTTTAGAATGGATCAAAAGTAGGGATGTCCGATATTGGCTTTTTTGCCGATATCCGATATGCCGATATTGTCCAACTCTCAATTTACCGATACCGATAACAGCCGATACAGATATGTGCGCCGGTAAACGCTTCAGGAGCGCATAGGCACTATTTCAGTGTAACGCAAGCACGATTGTATTTTTATGTTTTTATTTTATCGGTTTTAAAGCAAAAAAATCCAATACTGATATTACATTTTTATGCTAACATCGGCCCACCGATATTATCGGACATCTCTAATGAAAAGGGTTGCTGGTTCGATTCCATGCTTCATCTGCTGTGGCGTCAAGGTGCCCTTGAGCATGGCACCGCACCTGGAACTGTACCCTGGATACTGCACTGAGGCACCCAACGCTAAGAGAGGCTAGGCTGAGCTAGCAGTGGAGCTTCAGCGACAAATGTGGCATTGTGCGCATTAATAATTAAAAAATGCAGAGCGAAATATTTATCCACCATCTGTCCTCTACACCCTCTTGCAGTTCAGCCTGACAAATCCACAGCACTGCAATAATTGTGACATTCAGACAAGGTGTGTGTCTGGTCAACATACTGACCACACTCCCAATGTCTGTCTGTGTGCGTGCCTTCCACAGACACACTCTTTTCGTTCTAATATTCCGTGTTCCGGCTGGCCATCACTGCCTGGTTCTGTCAGGTAAGCCGATACAGGCCCACAGCAGCAGCCTCACTCCTCATTTCAACCCATGCAGCAGGTCAGCCGCACGGACACGGTCAGACGGGAGCAGCCGCCATCCGAGTGGAATGTGGAAATCGAGATGTCGTTTTGTTCTGACCTCGAAGGACCTCTGGAGCATGGGACATTAGAGCCCACACTCGAGAGTTGGTGTCTGTGGGAGCCATTTTGGATGACTTGGCACCCAGCTGCTGACCTGTGGGTGGTGGGTAGTGCTCATCCCATCCGGAACAGGAATGAAAGAGAAATGAAAACTGTTAAAACTGTAAATTCTGAGGAAAGATTCACTCACCCAGAATGTTTCCACCCATCTCAGCCACTGCGCAGTGTGACTAATACAATACAAATGGTGCCAAGATCGTGCTCCTCGTAAAGGAAAAGAAGGTGTTTGTATGTGTGCGAGGGCGTGTGTGTGCCTGAGCAGGCCTTGCTCAGTACAAACTAACTAACCCGTAATAGCCAACACGTAAACACAAATCTCTGCTGTTTACTTGTCTGTCCTTGGCACAGTCCCCAGATGATTTAACAGTTTACCAGCAGTAGGAGTTATCCTTAATTGTTGACAGAACCAAGACTAGCTGTAAATCCTCCGATATGGAGGGACAGAGAGGAAACAGAGACAGGGAGGGAACAGGGTGGGAAGTTTGGCACTCCACCGTGGACATTTCCTCACCACTGGGTCATCCTACTTGTCCATACACACGCTGGGTGGCTAAGAACAGACTTGACGCTACACACATAACCGCAGACACTGTCCAATTTGTTGGACGGTGTTTACCATTATGTGACAGAAGCATTTTAGTGACCGACTCAGCGTCGATGTGACCGCTGACTCGGGTCACGGTGTGTTTACCTCCTTTGCACTTTCTACAAACGAGTAAAACTCAAGGAATGATGAAATCACAGCACTGACATCAATGTCTGACCACCTCATTTCGTTTGAAAAACGACAAAACAGGGCAAAACCTAGACAATTATTCTAAACAGTCCAAATACACCATGGCAGTGAGGATGTTTCGCATGATGACAAATCCGGGGTGATAAAACTTAAACCGGGATGCGATTGTGTAAGGCAAGGTACATTATTTGCTCACATTCAGTAAGTGTGTTATGAGAATAACAACATTTTCACAAATCCGACAATAGGGAGGTAAGACTTTAAAGAGATACAAATGTAAGGACGCTAAGGCGAAGTTAGAGGATAACTGGCTAGCATTAGCAGGAACCCTATTCCCGGCAGCTGACGTCTGCTGCGGTGATGCTCAGAGCTCGAAACTGCTAAAAACATTAGGATCCCCCCCATGGCTTCATAAACACCCACATTCGGAGTCGTACATACCGATGCATTGGCCGACAGGAGTGCTGTACGGATTGCCGAGTAAAAACTCCATTTTAACAACAAACAATTCAGGGGAACAGGGATGTCAGAGGCACTCCGGCAAGGAGAAGCTACTGTGTAGTCCCGCTCCCTGAGAGCGGCTATTGGACAATGGATCGAAAGGTCTACGTTGGTTGGCTGGTGTGATCTGTCAATCAATCTAACAGTAAATCTTCAGGGTACGTTCGACAAACCAAATTGCATTGAATTTAAATGTCCACACGGTATTTTGTCCGCTGCGCATGTATCTTTCAAGGATGATAAGCACTGTTGATGGACCAAAGTGGTTGAAGCAAACCAACAATGAGAGAACAATAACAAGGGAGAAATGATCGCTGTCATCAACTTGTTAGAATGAGGTTTAAAAACAAAACCCCGTGTTCATATTAGTGATAAAACAGAGCACATTCGGTGATACGATAGAAAGTGATGATTAACTCTTAATTAACACGACACAAGAGTAATGTAAGTTCTGCCGCTACAATAAACGTAATGCAGCCTGGCTGACGTGAACGCAGCTTAGTATGAGCCGGTTCCTTAGCAACTCATACGCACATGTAAACAAATGCGGAGACGCTCTACGCCGGCAGTCTGTGGGGCTGCTTTTAATCTTTCCCCCCCAGACTCACGGCACAAACACCGCCATTCCAACGTGGAGTGCAGTTATTTTAAAGGGATTCAGCGTAGATTGTGGCGTAATTTTCCTGAATGACGACATCGCTGAACGAGGATAGCTTTAAATTTCTATGCATCAAGCCTATAGCTTCACAAATCATCCATTAAACGATCATGGCACATTACCAACCCACCACCACGGTGATAGATGATGAGATGCTGCTGGAGGCCGTCATGGAACAGCGGTCCAAGGAGACCGGCCGCATCGTCCCCCAGGAGTCCATCGAATTCTGTAAAATCCCCAAGCTGCAACTGGCATTCAGAAGTAAGGAAAAGCAAATGAATCCTGACACTGAATGACGGCGTGTGGCTTTCACTGATGTGAGTTGTTGGCTGTTTGCAGACATCTTGAAGATTGGCAACTTGTGTGAATTCATTATGGTGACCAAGCTGGAGCTGAACAACAACGCCATCAAGAAGATTGAGGGTCTGGGGAGACTCAGGAATCTCACCTGGCTAAGTGAGATGGAGCTTCTTGCTCTAATTACAGTATGCTGCTAGCTGCAAGTACGATGCCAAAATAGTATGAACTTGGCTTGTTTTCAGATCTGTCGTTTAATGAGATCGAGCAGATTGAGGGTCTGGAGACTCTGTGCAGGCTGGAATACCTCAATTTGTTACAAAACAAGATCTCAGTAATTGAAAACATGGACGCACTGGAGGAACTCAATCTTCTCAGCATTGCCAACAACAATCTGGACAACCAGGATAATGTAAGACATGAACACCTCATCTTGTTTGATGCACTCAAATAGAATGGTACCGCCACTACTATGGTCAGCCATGTGTTCAGCCGTGAAGACCACAAAGCACTTGGAAAAATGAAGAAGTTAGGTGTAAAGTAGTGTCATGCTATTTATATTGAAAGTACATTTCAGAGAAGAGGTGTTATTCCACTGTTATTGGACAAGGTTTCCCTCTGGTGTGATGAATGATGCGAGTCAATGCAATTCAGTATTTCTGTGGCAATGTTCTCAACTATCACATGTCATTTTTCAAAGTTGCTCTACCTCAGAAAGTTTAAAAAGCTTCGCAGCCTCAACGTGTATGGAAACCCACTCTCAGAGGATGAAGATTACCGGCTTTTCATTGCTGCCTATTTTCCACAGTTGCACTTCTTGGACTACGAAATAGTCGATGATGAAATAGTAAGTATTGGTGTGTGGTGGTGTATGGTTTGAATCAAACCCTTCTTACAGTCACATTTATTTGTTGTATACCCATGTGTGCAGAATACAAATGTTCACAACAGTGCCAGGATACAATCCTTGTCCTTGTAAATATACCAAATACAGTAATATTGAGTACATATTGCCATTAGTTTGACTGTTTATCTATAGTCTGAGTCTGAACTATCTGTGAAATTGTAATGCACAGGCTTGACACTGTTATTGTATGACATGTTTGTGCAGAAAAAAGAGGCAAATTCGAAATACTGGCACTTAATTGGAGAAATGAGAGAGAAAGAGATCGAAGAGCAAAAAGCCGCAAGCGCCCAGATTCAGCAGGAGAAAGAGCTCCAACTGCACAGGGTAATCATCAGCTTGGTTGGCGGCACTTGTTGACCTCTCCCGAGATATGCATGCGTCATCAAAGCCTGTCAATCATTTCTCTTACAGGATGCCTTTGTAGAGTTTCTGAATGGCCCTTATCTGTTTGAGAGTCTGTTCACAAATGATCCACATAAGGACAAACTACACAGGCTGCCAGGAGTGGACGTCCAGCTGAAAACATATCTTTGTTATCTTTATTGTCGTTTTTCTTACCCACAAATAATGAATTTATCTATATGAAAATGCAGCTTGCTGCCTTAGAATTCCTTGACCCCAGCTTTTACATATGCAGATGACATGACAGAACTGTGCAAGCAAATGTATAACATGGGCATAGAGGAGCACAACAAGAGGGTTGTAGAGCTGAACACCTTCTTCAGGGGTCAGAATGATGGTATAACTGACAACCAGCTGAGAGCTGCACAGATGGTGTCCGACTTTGAGCAGCAACACCCAGAGGTGAGCGATGGATGGAGTGTTTGTGATGAGCTACATTAGCTCTTGTGACCTATATGTCCCATGTTCCCACTCCTCCAGATGTTTGAGGAGTTCCAGGAATTAACAGATGCAGATCTACAAGAAGTTGATGTCGCAGAGTATTCTACTGATACTGACCAACTCTTTGAAGGCCTCATGAAACTGGAGTTTGAGCTGGTGACCCAGCTTGAGGTAGTCATGTGATTTTCTCATGCCAAGTGAGCATCTTCCAAATATTTGTCAGAACGTGTCCAAATCCAACTTTAAGGGACGGATCCTGGACCAAGAAAACACATAGTGTTATTTTGCATTACTTTTGTAAAACCTTTGATTCTGTTTTCTGTTGTCAGGATACCATCAAAACCTTCACCACAGAGCTCACATCCATGGTGGAAACGTTCAGTGAAGCATTCCTGAAAATATATCCTTTGTTTTAGGGTGCAATGGTCATGGGTTTGAATATTTTGTAAGTGTCAGCTATCTGTCGTAATCTGTCACATTGTACCGCTGATAGTAAATCACTTTAGAGAGTTTGAGCATTTGCTTAAATTCTACTCCTGAAACACTAGGTGTCAACTGTCTTTAACACAATCACACAATGCAGCAATGCCGGGAACTGGAAGACGGACATCACCAGAAGATGATGGAGATCACTGTCACTATTCTGAGGAGATATGCAAGGGGCCGACTGGCACACATGCCCAGCGATTTGAGACTGGTCAGTGTTACACACAACTTAGACTAGTCATGCAGGATAAACATTTAGTCTATTGACTTACATCACCTCCCCTCAACACACCTTGGATATGAAAATACAAAACATTGTATCGACAGTCTACAACTGGCATTGAATCAATACCAATAATATTACGTTATATGAAAATATCGATATCAGGGACCTCCACAACCAACATATTCTGTATGTCACACACCTTTCAGAGCTTTTCAAGCACAAGTCTTTTGTGTTTATCTTTCACCTGTGTAGCTTTTTGAGGACAGAGTCCTGGTGGTGCAGTCAGTGGAGGCTGCCCATGAAAGCCACCTTCAAAAGATCAACCAGCGCGAAGACGTTTTTGTTACACGCGTCAAACACTGGCGGGAAGGCCTGCTTGATTGGGTAAGGAGCTGTAATTACAACACAACTACTAACTACAGGCTTCTCTAAATGGTAGATGACAATGAGAAATGTCTTCCATATGTGATTCATTCTGTTTGAACTTGCATACCATTACAGGACGGGTTGTTGTAATTGTACTCATCTGTAAAGTCTACCAGGTGCACATGTGTTGTCTGTCAGTGACATGCAAGACTGTATGCATATAAAATCGGATACAAAATTACATGCTTTAGTTTATCTACTGTCACTGCAAACTGAGCTATTTTTGTCACCACAATTTCCCTCTGCATTGTTGAAAACACTGCGTATCACATCTGACCCAATCTGATCTTGTCTGGTATTGTCATATTTCAGATTCAAGACAAAGAAATGAAACGGAATCACAACCGTGTGTCAGAGATCTACCGATACATGGATTATTTGAGGGAAAAGCTTGAGAGATTGCAATAAGACTGTGAATGCATCACACTACACACATACATATTCAAGGATGTCATTGTTATTATTATTTATTGTTATTATTATTAGTTGTAGAAATGGTGGTAGTACAATGATGATGATGCTCATTCAGAGCAGCACACGTGATGCACAACCTCGCTGGAAGCACATTTTGGCGATAATGACAGGTTCATGTCGCACATTGGTGACATTTTTCTCTTTGAAATCAAGCAGAATCATTATTTACCTTGTCCGTGGATGTTTTGATATAAAAGTAGTTTTGTTACTATCACTGTGTTCAGCCTGTTCTCACCTCTCACAGTACCAGCACGCACGTCTCCGAACGAGCCAATCAGATTGCCGCTCGAGCCTGGCAGCAGCTCCCAGCCAATCAAATCGTAGAAAATCGGTTTCCAAACGCGGCGTCACGCGCCTTCCCCAAGCTTCGGTTGGGGAGTTTTTCTCCGTGGGCAGCCCGGACCGCCCGTGTCACGTCAACCGTCCTGCCCGTTGCAAAGCTGTGCACGGCCCAACCAACGTCCATGACGGTGCCGGTAGGTGACACGGACGCCTTGGCGCTCAACATGCCGGTCCGGGCGGAGAGCTGCGGGCACCCAGACGCGGCCTGTTCGTCCTCGGCCTCTCTGGTGCCGCCAGCCCCGATAAATACCCAGCAGCCCGGGATGGCCACCTCGCTACTCTACAGCGGCTCGCAGTTTCGCGGCTACCAGAAGAGCAAAGGCAACTCCTATGACGTTGAGGTGGTTTTGCAGGTATGTTCCGTCCTATTTTGAGCTGCTTTGTTGCCCGTAGTTTTAATTTGTTTATTATTCCATGGGGGCAGACGCTCCCGTTGCCAACTAGCTGACGCTAGCCCATTTAGCTATTTACGGTTGTCATGCAATACTAACACGTTGACCTAATTTTGAGATGAGCGTGTAGTCCGTGTGCGGTCTGACAGCTGAGGGTCCTAAGTGTAAAATCATTTATGTCAACCATGTCAGTCATTCATTGAACACACGCCGGGTGGATCTAATGGGAAAGTCAATGTTTAAAAAGTCTTATAACTGTTTGCGTTGTGCAGCATGTGACCCTGGAGGACTCCTACCTATGCGGATATCTGAAAATCAAAGGCCTGACCGAGGTAAGATGAATTCACACGAATTGAGGTCAGATGTCATGATTTAAACGGACTGTGCAGCATCTGCACGGGCAAGTGCAAAACCTCGATGTGCGCCTAGTTGTGACAGATTTGACTGCAGAGACCTGAGGGGTCCTTGCGTTCACCCAGCTGGTCTTTTTTTTAGGATATTTAGGGCATGTGTGTCAGCTGTGTGCTGGTTGAATTATGTAACCTAGGTGAGGGGGTGGAGGGGGGGCGTTGCAATCTGGACTAATCTGGTCTAAATGACTGGTAGGTCATCATACTGGGTCTGAATGGACACGGGAGGCGCTCATGGGCCATCAAATCAAAGATAAACAAACTGGAAAACTGCTTTTACTCCAGAGCTGTCATAGCACTGTACACTGCTTCTTTAAGACTGAACACTCCCTGTGCAACATCGGCCTCCAGGCTATAAGAATTATGATGGCAGTGTAATATTACTACGTGTCTCTTATGCATGTGTTTTTATGATGTTGCGTATTATGGTATCCATATAATTCTTATCACCCTCTATAGTTGAGCTTTTTTAGAATTGGCACTCAAGATCAGAGCAACTTTAAAGTTTGTTATACTATGTGCTGTGACAATAAAGTCATTCTGACGCCTGAATGATAAGTGAATGAATGAATGATCAATCATATCTGCTTGACACTTGCATATGGTAGGTGTGAGAGTAATGGGGAGGAAACATGTTGGAATCACTACACAATGTGTCAACACTTGTTTCTTATTTTAACACTTACACACAGGCAAACACATAATGTCAATACTGCAATTGCAGTTGAATTGACCAGAAATCTCTTCTAAAGGTCTCCTGTTACCAACTAAGGATATTGTAGTTGAATTGTATGAATCTTTGCATAAATCATTGTTTTCTTGCAAAGTTGCATCCGCTAGCCAAGAGAAGGCTGATAAAGCTAAATCTTTGCACATTTAATTTGAATACAGAGAAGCTGACAATAGCGCTTTGTTGTGAAGGTTTCATAAGTTTGTTGTGGTCACCTTTGCAACTGTTTTATTCAATTTAATTTTCCTGATGGGCTTTCAGACGTCGATTTCATGAAACAGTGAACTGTTGTTACTGTTTTGATGGTCGACATGTGTTCACTGTGTTTTAAGTCGGGTATTTGTGGCATAGGTGCAATATAATGGCCTCTCCTGATTCAGACAACATGAGGAGGGTTTTTTTTTTCCTCAGTTTAATCCTTTCATGCCAACCATGGATTGTCCTATTCACGATACCTCAAGCACTACATAGCAGCACTCTGTAATTGTGCATCATAACCCTGTGTATGTCATCAGTTAAGAGTGTGCATGTAAACACAATAGTTGATTTTAGTGGTTGCCAGTATGAACATGTGACAGCCAATGTCATTCAGCACATGCATAGAGGGCACTCAAGCTTGCCAGTTGTTGTTGTTGTTCAGCTCTTCACACGTGTCCTGTTTTTGTTGCCCCACACAGGAGTATCCCACTCTCACAACATTCTTTGCTGGCGAAATAATCAGCAAAAAGAAGCCGTTTTTAACGAGGAAGTGGGACGCAGACGAGGACGTGGACAGAAAGCACTGGGTACGTCCCGTTCATCCCGTCATTGTGCGTGGCTGTGGCATTGTGCTGGCTTCACAGCAACTTCACACTCCTGATGTTAACGTAGTTGTTTGCACACATCACAGGGCAAATTTCACCCTTTTTACAAATATGCCAAAACCTTCAACTCAGACGACTTTGACTACGAGGCACTGAACAACAGTGATTATGTCTTCATGAGATGGAAGGTATGTTTACGACTGGACTCTCACTGCTCCGCTCTCTCCCTCCAATCGAGGCTGTGAGCTCTAACCTGATGTTTCTCCTGCGATATAAGGAGCAGTTTCTAGTTCCAGACCACACAATCAAAGACATCAGCGGTGCCTCCTTCGCTGGCTTCTACTACATCTGTTTCCAGAAGTCCACAGCCACCATCGAGGGCTACTATTACCACAGGAGCTCCGAATGGTAAACATGTCCTCCTTACTGCTATCAGAACAGTAAATCAATGCCGAGTATTCAAGTTGATGATAATGATACAATGGAACCCCGAGATACGAAAGCCCCACCAAACAAAAAAATCATTTCACAAAACATTATTTGAAGAATTGTCCGACTCATAATACGAGAAATGACTCGCGATGCGAAACGAAACGAGATTGCAGTCCACAAAAATTTCAAAATTAGCTCGCCGCTGCACTTGTGTTCGACTGTATACTCCGTGATGCTGCATTCAAGGCTACTCGTAATTTTCCAGTTAAAAGTGGGTGGGGCTACAGCCAAACCCGTGAACTCACGACTTTGAACTCGATTGTACTCAAGTACTCCAACTTCCGCGTTCAACGCCACGCAGTGTATTTTTTGTACTCAAAAATGATGAACCAATAGCAGACGGTGGTGCCTGGAACGGTTTGAAGTCGTGACTCGTGAATCTCACACTCGAAAGTTACCAGTTACGAGTAGCCTCGAACGCGGCACAAGATCCTGCTCTCCTATTGGTCCGCATCTCTCGCACTGTGTACCTGCCGGCATCATTTGGACAGTTTGTTGACGCGCTAATGTCCACTTCATTTACAGGTATTAAAGGTTTAGTTTTCCATATTTCCATATTTCCAGGTATTA
>OMPJ01016430.1:0-12078 GCA_900312935.1 Carapus acus
GAGCACTTTGGTTTCCCAGTGAAAACCTGCGACGGAAAAAAACAAGTGGATAAAACGAAGGTGGTATGTCGTCATTGTTTTACTGAGGTCGGCTATGTTTCGTGCAACACTTCAAACATGCGCACCACCAAGTGCTAAGATTACCGGGACAAGAAAGAAAGCCCCCGTAGCGCAACGCCACTGTTATCTGCGTTCAAGCATCCTTTCAATCACAATTCCGATCGGGCAACAGATTTTTCTTGGCAAAAAATATGAAGATTGAGTAAAATTGAATACTGTAACACTAGAATTCTGGAGCTGAGTGCTGCACATGTGGATTTTTTTGTTTAGTGTTTGAAAGGAATTTATTATTTTCAATTTTAATATTTTAATTTGTAACATTGATAACCATTTGAGGATATTTAATTTAACTTAATGGTACCAAGCAGCACTTTGAATTTATTTACGATTTCTGCTTGTATATTGACAAGTTTTGGTTAAATAAACAACACGCTGTGGAAGAAAAGGGTTTTGCATTTTGTTCCCATACTGTACCGAAAATGTACCGAACCGTGACCCCCCTGTACCGAGTACGTACCGAACCGTGATTTTTTCATACCGTTACACCCCTAATCATTATACATGAAGTTTACATTTAGGTGAACTCAGACCTAGTCTAATTCAAAGGTCAGTATTTTGCGTGTGAGCTGTTGGATTTTATCCTAAAATGCTGCAGATTTGGTCAACAGTTCTAAATATGACAAGATTTATTTTTAATATGTAAGCCAATTTTCTTAAACAGTACATGATTGATAAAGTTATGAAACATGGTGCAACATTGTTCATATTTGTCTAAAAGATTTAAAAAAAGATTATCAGTAGCTATTCGAAATGGGATATTTATTCTATCAAATGTAGTATGCAAGTGATCATCTGAAATCATTAACACGGTCAGTGTCTTCTCATAGATGTGTATCATTAATAATTATATGTAATGTATAACTTAAGGCAAACGAGCAAATATGTTCTTTCAGAAGAGCGCATCAAACTGGTAGCCCTTCGCATGACTCAGTACCCATGAAGTAGACCTTAGCTTCAAAAAGGTTGGTGACCCCTGCACTAGATGTTGCGCACAACATCCCCACTTGCCAGGAGGTGAAATGATTCAGAGGGATAACTGAATCGATATTGAATCGGGGGGAAGGGTAATTTCAATGCATTGATTTTTCTATATTTTTACCCACCCCTAATTAACACAAGTTCACACTATGCTCCAGTGTAGCACAGCTATCCTCTTTGAAGTATTCTCAACAGTAACCTTTTGATAACATGTTTGTTAAAAAGGTTCGCAAAGACAAGAGAACTATAGTGTGGCCAGAAAGGTATTCACAGTGCTTCACCTCCCCTCATTTTGTCATGTTGCAGCCTTATTTCAAACTTGATTCAATTTACATTTTTTCCCCACGGAATACAGACAAAACCCCATGATTACAATGTGGAAAGGGATTTCTTAGATTTTTCAAGTACAGACTTTGCCTTATACCTTGTCGAAATGTCTTTGGCAGCAATTGCATTCTCAAATCTTTGAATATGATGCCACAAGTTTGGCACACCCAGCTTTTGGTAGTTTCATCTTCTCCCTCTTGCAACACCTCTCAAACTCAGGCTCTGTCAGGCTCGATGGGAGGCAACACTGCCAAATCAAGAGATGTTCAATCAGATTCAAGTCAATGCACTGGTTAGGCCATTCAAGGACATTTACGGATTGTCCTGAAGCCACTTTTTGATATGTACTTTGGGTCACTGTCCAGCAGAAAGAAGAACTTTCACCCTGGTCTGAGGTCAAGAGCGCTCGGGAGAGGGTTTTTTCATCCAGGATGTCTCAGTACTTAATTGTATTCATATTTCCCTCAGTCCTGACTAGTCTCCTAGTTCCTGCCACTGATAAGTATCCCCACAGCATGATGCTGCCATCACCATGCCTCATGGAGGGGATGGTATTGTCAAGCTGATCAGGTTGTGCCTGGTCTCGTCCAAACATGATGCCTGTCATTCATGCCATAGTGTTCAATCTTTTCCTCATCAGTGGAGAACATTTTCCTTCTTATGGTCTGAGAGTCCCACAGGGCAGACTCCAGATGAGCTGCCGTGTCCATTTCACTGGTTCAAGCAACTCTAGCATGCAGACCTGATTGATGGATTGCTGCAGAGATTGTTGTTCCTCCTGAAGGTACTCCCCTCTCCACAATAGAACGTTCCAGCTCTGACAGAGTAAGCATCGGATTTTTGATTACCTCCCAGACTAGGCCCCCTCCCCCCTGATTGTTTAGACCAGGGGTGTGAAACATAAGGCCTGGGCCCGCGAAAGGATTTAATCCAGCCCGTGAGACGATTGTGCAAAACAAATGCGACAATCGTCAGAGTGACAGCGCTCACTCTGAAGCGCCGAGCACGGCCGAGGGTGGCTCTCAGAAGACGGATGGTCCGGCGTGTAACCCCCCCCAGCAACAACTCGCGGAAGACAGGGGATAGTCTGGCGAGCATCTCCCCTCCTCCCGCATGTCAACAACTCACGGAAAAGAGTGGATAGTCGTTGTAGTACGTCAACCACCCATCTACAACTGGTGCAAGAAAGTGGAAAGTCCCCGACCCCCCACTATGTTTTCTCACGGCACATTAGTTAGGGACACTTGTTGTGAAAACACTGGTTTAGACGTTCAATCAGCTCTAGAGAGAGTTCTAGTGATTCTAGACCGCTTCCATTTATGGATGATGAAGGTCACTCTCCCCATTGGGACCTTCAAAGCAGCAGAAATTTATCTGTACAGTTCCCTAGATCTGTGCCGCGAGACAATCCTATTTTTTTTACCTCATGCTTGGTTTGTGCATTGACATGCACTGTCAACTGTGGGACTGTTGATAGACATGTATGTGCATTTCTAAATCATGTCCAATGAACTGAGTTTACCACAGGGGGAGTCAAAAAAAAAAAAGAAGTTGGAGAAACATCTTAAGGATAATAGAGTAGAAACAGAAACAGAATGCGCCTGTGCTCAATTTTGTGCGTCATGGCAAAGATTACCTATGTACAAGTGATTTCTTTTTTATGTGTTTGCAAGACTCACATTGTAACTATTAGGTATTGTTTGTAGAATACTTAGGAAAGCAATGAATTGAGTATGTTGAAAAAAACAAACAAAACAAAAAAAACCCCGGAACATTGACGAAAACAATGCATTGAATACATTTGGAAATAAGGCTGCACTCTAATTAATTGTGGAAAAAGTGAAGCACCATGCATGTGCTTGAAGGAGACAGGAAGGCATCCAGACAACTGTACATAAATTAACTGTACATTAAAAACCTTGCACGCGTCACAAATTTTGCACGATTTCACTCACAATTTCCAATTGGGCAAAGTCTGCAACATTCTGCTCGTTTAGATCAGTTGGGTCGGCACAAAAATCTTGTTCAAAGGGTTACTTTGAAAATCTGCAAGTGTGCAGGAAGAGCAGATCTAAGAAGTGCAGTTATTGAAACTTGGTTGAATTTTCGTAGTGTGGGCCGCTTCCGGAACAACAAACACATATTGCAAACAGCCAATGAATGACCTCGTGAGAGACACGTGAGTGATCACAAATACTTTGGTTGTCATACGAAAATATTTAGAAATCATCTCCAAAGGCTGTGAAAGTTTTTTAGTTAGCCCAGATTAGGCCATCAATGAGCCAGCACTGGTGAACTCCTACTGTTATCCAATATTTCTATTTGTTTGAGTGTCTTTTTTTTCCCTTGCAAATTACTCAGAGGTACAGTATGTAGTAGAGAGGCAACTTACTTCATTGGCAATGTCCATAGCTCACTTACTGGATATCTGTGATACAAAACTTAGACAAAACAATATCATCATCCGTTTTGTTTTTGTTTTAACACTCTTGTTGTTTTAACATTCTTGTTTGATTTTGCCAGTTTATGCAAGTGTTTATGAAATGCACATGAAATCTGGCATTAACAGTATTGCCATTGTGGCTAGTGCATAAATGGCTAGTGAGTAATACTAAAAGTCTACCAGGTAAAAGCAGACTAGGTGTACTTTTGAATTAAACTGCAAGTCGCATTCAAAGCAAGACATAGGCATTGCATCTGTCAAAGATGAGTGTGAGCTGCTCCCCTGAGCTTTGACTCCCTTCTCAAGTTTTTTTTGCCTGCTTTCTCAACATGTCTCCTCTTGCTCTCGGCTTCTCAGTATGCTGAAGTAGGCAGGGCATACAGCCTTGTGACCTTTCACCCATCCATTTGTTTTGCGCTTATCTTCCCTTTTTTGTTTTTGAAAGTCCGCAACATCCAAGTAGATAACTTAATGTCAAATGACTGACTGGTTAGAGGAAAACTCACGTAATTAATGTAGTTGTGCTATGAAATGTTCTTGAAAGCAGAGAAGCCACACTACAAGATTTATTTGCTCGATTTTACTTACAATTCAAAACTGGGCCAGTCTGCGCTAGCTGGCGAAGGCCGGCATTGCAAGTGAGCACAAACTTCTGTCAGTGTGTGAAGGGAATGGCCCCAAACTGACTCCTAGTTGCAATCATTCAAACACATTTTGACTTTTGGCATTGTGTAAACTGCTGATTTACCTAACTGCAAAAATATTGGTTGGCAAAAAAAAGAGTTGAGTAATCCGTTTGCTCTCAGAAAGTAGCATCAAAAGACTGGAGGAACTAGTGGAATATCTTAACTTAAAACCAATTAAAAAAACCTCCTGTGTTCTTCATGCTTTTCTGCCTGTTTGCCACAAATTGGGACTTAACTACCACCAGCTGGTACGTGACTGTGTACCCACTCAAAGGATCAAAGCAGAATGTGCATGTTATGCGGCCGTTTTAATGACATCCAATTCTGGTTGGGAATGCACTGGAATACAAGCTTGATTTCACGAATTGAGGGGTCTTAACACACAACGTCCAGTATCTGTCCCTGGAAATCTGTATTTTCTTCCTCTGTTTTTGTAGAGCAAGACTTGTACAAGATCAGTTGAAGGGAAGAGGAATGCAAAGAATGAAAGGACAACTTGTCTCACATAACATTTTAGTTGAAATCATGCTTGACATTTCAGTGGGCTGAAAATATCACTGACATCTGTGTTTGTGATCCTTGCCTTTGTCCTTGGCAGAGGCATAGACTGGAGGGGCCACATTCATCCCTATAGAGGGCATTGAAATGTGGCTCAAATCTTAGACAATGCAGTTGATAGACATTCAAAGATTGATTCTCATTCAGAATTTCAATCACCTACCGGTCGACCAGGCTCTCCTCTGGGGCCAAGAAAGCCATCCTCAAAGTCGTAGAGGTAGTCTTCACTATATCCATAATCATAAACTCTGAAGTCTCTGTCCTGGTTCTGTGTCATTACTCCCTTGATGCAGCCTTTGTTCTCCCCCCTTGTCCCTCCATCCTACTGTAGTTGAGCAACTCTATTGAAAACGTGGACATATTACCGTGATTTCTTGTGAGATAATCTGTTGCGATATCAGTGTTTTTACAGATTCAGTGGTCACATTGTTTCAATTCTATTCAAGATGTTCATTCACATACCAACACAAATACTTTAGTGGGTTCTCAACCAGGGAACCAAAATCTGAAATTATTGGTGTTGTGTTTGCTCTTGGTCACTTTTGTGTCAATTGCCTCCCGTGAGAAATATGTGCTCCTGATTTGTCTGATGGAGGTTGCCAATAGCAGCAATCACAGCATGCAGAGTGAGGCAAATTGAACTTCGCTCGCTAAGCAGAAAAGGTTATAACATAGCTATGTAGTTGCACAATGAACAGAGTGGTGTTGTTTTGTCCAGCTGATGATTGTGTCTGGTTACGTTACACAGATGAAGAAATTTGGTCTTTTAGCTTACTTTCAAGTTGAAACTTCAACACAAGTACATTTTAACATTTGTACCCTGTTTACACAGAAATTATTTCAATTTCATAATTTTGCACCTTTAGGTTCACACTTTTCTTAACGTTGTATCTTTATCTGCCTTTAACCCGAGTGCTTTTCCCCCCCTAACATGACCACTTACGGTGAATTTACTGTACATGACACATTAAAATGACACTTTTCCCTTAAACTTGGCCTACCTACATTTTACTTTTCATCAAGGCACAAGTAATGACTGTGTTGCTTTTCCACAAGTAGGAAAAGAGTGTTTTTGCTTTCTGGCAGACAAATTCTCTCAGAGGATTAACCTGTGGATGAGGAAAGGAATGACATTACCGTATTGTGAAAATCAGTTATTGTGTAGTTTATATAGTTATTGTTCTCATGTGGAAGGTGTGTGATATAGCTTTTAGAAGGGCAAATTAGTCACCATCATTCTTCTGTCATCTGGACTCCTGTCATCTGGATTCCAGCTGCTTCTCTGGTTCTTTGCTTTGAAGAAAAACAACCTCAGCCTCTTTTGTAGCTGTTGTGAAGATACAATGGCTTACTTTCTCATTCTCTGTTTTGTCTCGAGCAATGCTTGATGGTGTGTAGTCCTTTAAACTTTTCTTGCACTTATTTATTGCAGTAATTTGATTTACCCTCAAAATGAAATTTGCAACAGAAAGTGGTGATCTTCCCCACAGCTGAAGAATAAAATTAAGTTTCACCAAGATTAGATAGGACATGACTGTAATTGTGGTGGTGGTTATCAATCTCTAATACTTGAAGAAAAATGTACTTGAGCTCATAGTGCAGCAAGTTCTCACTCTTTACTGCGTAGTCTTTACTTTTCACCATAAACAATATATATCCAACTATTCCTGATAAGAAAATCTGCATTGTAAAAACAGAATGGTGTATTGATTTGACAGAAACATTAAATCATGTAACAGTCTTGTTAATGTTTTGTGCAGGAACTCGAGAGTGCATTGCCATCAGTCACTTGACCCCCAGGCAGACCTGCTTTCTTAAAATGAATTTTGATTACCCACTTGCGCAGAGGATGGAGGGATGTCATTTGTTTGTTCTCTGACAGAATCATAAGTGGCATTATCATTTATATATTTTCAGATTGTTATTTATTGCTACATCAGTGACTTAAACATCAGACTTGTCTCAATATCAATCCTCAAACATTGGCATGCTCTTTAACCAACCTCTCTTTGTCTTGCAGGAGTGGACATCCTTTTTCGGCTGGGACTCTCAGAGCTAACAGCCCAGAAAAGCAAAGACAATATCTACAAGCCAATAAACTCTCCACCAGTTACTTACGCCAGGCCTACCCATGTCCCTGGATATGGGTTTTTACTTGACTCAGTCTCCTTTTACGAGGCCCCAGCCAGCAGTCTATTACCTCCAGATATCAGCGAGGAGTTCTCAATTGTGGTCAGCCTAAATTCTTGGCAAGCAAACAATGCATTTCTATTCAGCATCAGGAACACCAGGGACAGGTTATGCTTTGGCATTCAACTGTTACCGCATGGAGTTGTTGTTTACATTTCAGAAGAAGTACCCATCTTCTTTTCCTACAACTGGCAGAATGGACTACAACAATCATTTGCTGTGAGTGTCCGTCCACATTCAGTGTCTCTCTATGCGGATTGTGGGGAAGTGCAACAGCGGGTGCAGATCCTCACTAGAATGCAAACACTGGGGAACTCTAGCAGCCTCTTCTTATTGGGGAGGATGAACTCCAAAGCAACTTCCTTTGTGGGTCAGATTTGCCAGCTGGACATTTTTTCCTCAGCCCAAATAGCCATTAACTACTGTATGCATCTTAAGAGACAGTGCCGGCTGGCTGACACTCACAGATTGCATGTACCACACCTTGGACCAACTGACCCCTCTTTAGGTGCTGTGAATTCGCTCTTTCATAACTCAGTCCCAAGCACGTTAATACAACCTCATCAACAGCAGTGGAGCCACATTTCCCAATTAGAATCCAACTCTCACAGCACCACATCTGAGCCTCAGCTTTATAGTTCAGTCTTGACAGCCAGAAAAGAGTTGCCAATTTTGGACCTCATTCACAGTGTAACTGTCACTCCTCATTCATTGACCGCAAACAGCAAAGAGGAGAGCCCTGGTAATACATCATCTGAAGCTACCATCCAAGATGGACAGAGCTGTGTGAATGAGAGCCTTTGGTGCAGTCTTTCTTTCAGAGAGTCTAAAGCAGGTACTTATCAACTTCTGGAGACTCGTGAAACAGCAACTACAATCCCTCTGCAGCGACAAGATCAGGTTGACAATGCAAAGGAATACAGCTATGGTGACAAAGACTTCAGAGTTCATGATTATGGATATAGTGAAGACTACCTCTACGACTTTGAAGATGGCTTTCTTGGCCCGCAAGGAGAGCCTGGTCTACCGGTAGGTGATTGAAATTCTGAATGAGAATCAATCTTTGAATGTCTATCAACTGCATTGTCTAAGATTTGAGCCACATTTCGATGCCCTCTTAAGTTTGCTTTTCTCAAACACCCCCAGCATACATGAAAGACACTGGCAAGACAGTGGATTGATTTAGAGTTGTTGGCATGTTCAAGCACTCTTCTTTTTCATGTATCTACAGGTTGTTGAAATAACACATCATTCCCTCATTGAAATGCTGCCACATACTTGCTCTGATGTGGCAGCGGATAACTCATCCTTAGTTTTTGGGCACAGCTTGGCAAGGACGAAAGGACTGTAATCGAGTGACACAAGCTTGCCGTCAGCAACTTTGCCATTTTTAGTACACAGACTGTCCCTCACTGCTTATTTCCATATGTGTCAGATGTTCCTGATTTGCTGTCATTCTGGTTAAGGTTGCATACTCTAAATGATGATGGAAGATGTCAGGCTGGTTTGTCAGTTTCCATTGCATTACCTCAGCTGCAAGGTGTTAGCAATCATGTATTGAGTGATGAGAACTCACCTTGCTCTGTGTGGAAGAATTTGAAGTACACCCATGCAACGTGGTCAGGCCAGAGTATCCCTGATGTCAATAACTCTTTGTTGATGGAAATGGAAAAATGTGGCCTTTTGGTTATCACTCCATCAAAGGTATGTTTTGGATATTCAGTTAACCCAGAGTCTGTTGCACATTCATTTGGAATATCTCCATATTGTTCAGATTGGAAGAGAAAAGTTGGGGTGTGTTTCAGTTTATTACTTCCACACAGGCTTTATTTGGGTATCAGCTTCTGCTTCGATTGGATACTAATTCATTTTGTTTCTTTAAATGATCTTATTTAAGTCTGTCTCACTTTTGTGCCTGTAGTCTCTAGTCTGGCTAGACTGCCCCGTGGAGGCTGTTAGCAAGTAAAAATCTATCAATGAGCGGCACTGTTGTGTAAGACTTAGGGTTCACAGCGTGAGAAAAAAGCTGAGGCTTTCAGTTTGAATTTTATAGTTTATCGAAGTGAAAAGGAGAAAAGGAGAATGATGACAGGAGAGGAGTCTGCATGGCAACCGGGTAGGCAAGGATGGAGGCAGTATGTGGCTTGAGTTGCTGAAGGTAGGCCTGTGCCTTAGTATGTGGATCTGACAGCACCCTTGTCAGAGACAGAGAAAATAGTGCTGTCAGAGATAATAGTCAAGACTGCCCAATTTTTGTTTTGCTACAACAGAAATTCTATACCATATATTCTATATCATACAATTTAACTTATGAGGTGCATCTACTCTGCTTACAACTTTGAACACTGCAAGGTTAACATGCTGGATAGATGCTAGTGAGAGGGGTGCAAGTGGCACCGTGACCTGCTGACACATCACCCCTTTCCACATCACCAGGTGCTTACTTGTCTCCACGGCTGGCTAGTTCTGCCCCATTTTTGCCATAATATGTGGTGGCTCACACGGTGTAGCCTGGTGAAATGCAGATTGTCTGTGGTCCTTTAATCATAGTCTAACCTGCAACACAAACCTGGAGGGAGAAGGGTTTACCCTGCTCCAGATAACCGATTCGACAATTTCTTATCTATGCTGCACCTGAGGTGCAGTTGAGGTAAATGGGTTGCCAGGGCTATCACGGATAAATGGCTCAATCACAGTTTTTAGATGACAGCATGACAGTCTTAAATTGGTCACAAGTTCATGCAAATGTTCTTGATGAATAAGAGCTTTTTAGGATATTTACCTCTTGACTGACCTCTTGTCCCACTGACAATAATTTGGCACCTTTCCTGGTCATGAGAATAGTAGCATTATAATGTAATTTTATATCTTATGGACTGTCTTATTTCTCCAGTGCTTCACGTGCCCTTGGTCAAAGCAGCGGCTTTCTCACAGTTGCCATATCAGCATGTGGCAGTCCGGAGGAACAACTCTTTCTGTCTCGCTTTTATTCTTATCCCTTGGATGCACAGCCTACCAATACTCCCACTCTTCCATGAGTGGGGTCATTTTTGACCCCAATTAAAATTCTCAAAACATTGAGAAGTTTCTGAAATTGAATGAAAAAATAAATAAATAAAAATATTGCCTTGTGTCACAAACATGTTTGATGAGGAATACCTGGAATATGAATATATTACAATTTTTCTTTATAAAGATTTTGAAGAATAACAGCCACTGGGGTCATTTTCTAAGGGT
Source organism: Carapus acus (assembly GCA_900312935.1). Lineage (NCBI taxonomy): Eukaryota > Metazoa > Chordata > Actinopteri > Ophidiiformes > Carapidae > Carapus > Carapus acus. The sequence goes on from OMPJ01016430.1 coordinate 10,540, forward strand.
TAATGTCCATGTAGTCCTTGTCACATGGTTCACCTGCTCCACATCGCAGCACGGTGATCTGCTGATCACTACAAGTATTTTTGAAGACATCCTTCATTCTTGTCAATTATTGCATTATTACATTCGATTTTCACAAATGCACCTGTCGGTTGTGGCACCAGGAGGCTAGAAGTTTCACAGGCTCTTGGCTAAGGCTAGAAGTGCCTTGTTAGGCTATTTAAGAGCAACATTTTGGCCAAAAGAAAATTGCCAGGCCGCTTTCATTTATAAAACAAGACAAGGTCACAGTCAGCAGCAGGGCAAGAAGCTATCATATTGTAGAAAAGATAAGGGGTCATCTACTAAGCTAAGTACCATTTTTATTTAGTCATGTATGATAATAGGTTCCAGCGTTGTACTATACTGAGGAAATGTATATACCGTAATTCCCGGACCACAGAGCGCACCTGATTAATAGCCGCATGCTCTAATTTTAGAGAGAAAATCAATTTTGTACATACACAAGACGCACCAGATTTTAAGCCGCAGGTATCTTACGTAGTGAGATATTTACACAGAAAGATATTACACGTGAGGATTTTTTATACGTTTTATTTAATCTGTACGGTAAAACCTTTTTTGAAACAGTACCTGTAACACATCAACCGAACTTTTAAATGTATGTATGCGTCGGTAACACGCAAATTATGTACTAAAACCATCAAAGTCCTCCTCTTCAGTGTCCGAATCGAACAGCTTTAGGATATTGTCACTCACTTTAGTCTCCTCTATGTCGCTCTCACTCAAACACTGGCGGTCCTCTTCAACACGCATGGGCACCCCTCCCGCCCCCCTCATTTGCATTTATTATTTATTTCAATTATTATTTACTATTACTGCTATTTTCTATTTCACCATTACTTTATTTACAATTGTTGGTCTGTATGCTGATTAATGTAACAGTAGGAGTGTGTGTGTTAATGTGAGGCAGAGGATGGAATTTAGTGCAGGCACTGTGGGCAGTCAGGACTCCAGTTAGGGGTCCTAAAGGGTCAGGAAGGCGTGTATGTGCTATAGGAAACAGAGCGCCGTAGCGAGTGACCACTTTAATTTACCGTTAATGTATTCCCGTGTTGCCAGGTGAGCAAGTTTGTACATCACAGTCCAGCACAATGAAGAGTGTTTCACCTCAAATTTTCACAGTAATAAGAGTTGCATACAACATACAAGCTGAGTAAATTGTGTGAATGTGGTGATAGAATGTGTGAGAATGTTCAAGTTAAGAGTGTGTGTGTTATATTAAACAGAGCGCCGCAGCGAGTGACCACGTTAACCGTTCCTGTAGTCCTGTGTTGTCAGATTAAAGAAAAGACACGAACTTCATACACGCCCGGGTCTCCTATTTTGTCCAAGCGTGCAACATTAGCGAGTCTTTCCCCGTAGTCGGGAGAGTCACCATCGGTTCATTTATGCCAAAATGACGCGCAGCAGCTCAATTTCCTTCTTCAATCGCCAGATGGATTGCCTTTAATTTAAAAGCGGCATCGTATGCTTTTCTTC
>OMPJ01016433.1:0-13767 GCA_900312935.1 Carapus acus
GGTGGTGTAACTGTTCAGATAGAACTGGACGGCCGGATCTCGGCTGTACTGAACCACTGACACACGATCTTTGTCGTCATCTACACTGAGTTTCTCCACTACTCTCTGGACAAAGTCCCTCATGGCTGGGAATCCGTTTCTAGTGCCGTCAGAGCCGTCCAACAGGAACACCAGGTCCCTTCCAGCAGGCTGAGCCTCCACTGGGGAACATTGAAGTACACATGCAATTTTTGTCAAAGGAGTTGCACCACACCGACAACATGCAACTCATCATAACAAAAGCTACAATACCCCCATTTTCAAGTACGTTATTATACCAAAGAAAACTGATTTTTTACAAAACAATCTTTTTTAAAAATCCCCTGCAATTCACCTTAAACAATTTTAACAATCATTGGGTTGTTTTTGCACATTCCTACGAGCCAACAATAGAACTGAATTCGCAAAATTCAATTTTCTTCTTACCCGTCACCATTGGTGTCACCAGTGTGGCCCTCACTGCTGCTCTGCTCAGTACAGCAGAGAGCTGCTCTTGGACAGTGGGGAGGTCAGTGAATTCATACACTGAGAGAGCGTAACTTGGGTCGGATGATATTCTCTGCAGCTCTCCGCTGTCAGAGCCTCTGGATCCAATGCCAATCACAAACACACCTTGCCGTTTGAGGGCGGAGGCTGGGCTATCTACGTTGTCAAAGGACCTCCCACCGTTTAGCAGGATCAACACCTGCGGAACACCTTGTTGCCGTCTGCTTCCGGTGGAGTTGGTAAAGACGTTGTCCCTGACATACTGCAGGGCCGCCCCGGTGTTGAGGGGTCTGCCTCCTCTGTGTCTCAGCCCTCTGACTGCATGCACCACATCTTCTCTGGTGCTGTGTGTGTTCAGATAAAAGTGGACCTCTGAGTCTCTGCTGTACTGCACCACAGAAACACGCTCATTGTTTCTCCCCACATTCATGCCCTGCACCACTCTCTCCACAAAATCACGCATGGCAGAGAAGACCCTCCTTGTGCTGTCAGAGCCATCCAGAAGAAATACGATATCTCTCACTGCAGAGGTGTCAACATCAACTGAGAAAAGATGGAAACACATTCAAAATGTGCTTTGGAAACTATTCACCATTGAGAGCACTTTTCTAAGATCTTGGAAAACATTTAATCTCTCTTAGCATAAAACATTACAAATCCTTAGTAGTTTGTGAAATCTGCTGTCGTATGTGACTTTTTCCTTCTTGGGTGTGCAATTCTTAATATGAAAACAAACAATATCTGCAGTATATTCAGCAGCCTCTGAATTAGGTTCTTACCAATAACAGTTGGAAGTTCCATTGGTTCTTGCGTACCACTCATTACTGCCTCGACAGCAGAGTGCATGTCTCTCAGACTTTTGAAGTCATTTACATGGAAGTAATGTGCTGGTGTGAAAGAGATGGTTTGCATTTCCAGCGTATCAGCATTTTTTGTCCCAAAACTAAAGGTCCTTATTCCATTTTCTCGTAGTAACTGTGCTTTCTCTCTGACATCATCAGCAGATCTTCCACCACTGAATAGGTAGAGATACTGTTGCACAGCTTCGGACTTCCTACCTCCAACTGAAGCATCAAAGACATTGTCCCTGACAAAGTCCAGGGCTCTGCCAGTGTTCAGAGGTCTTCCCAACTTATGCCTCATTGTTCGAATGGAATTCAGCACATCATTCTTGGATGAGTATGAATTCAAGTAGAAATTGACAGTGGCATCACGGCTGTATTGAACTACCGCCACTTGATCTTTGTTCCCATCCAGATTCAAACTTTTGACAATGTCCTCAATAAAACTGCGTATCCCCTCAAAGCCATTTCTTGAATCAAATGATCCATCAATAAGAAACACAATATCACCTTTCTTCATTTCTGTAATAACAAAAACATTAATGCAGACAGGTGTTCTCAGGTATTCACTCTCTCCGGACAGAACATTGGAAGAACCATCAACAATGCTTACCAAAACTACTTGTGGTGGAAGATGGAGCTTCATGGTCAGCAGAGTCATTTAACAATGACAACACATTGTGCTTGGCAGCAGGCAGATCCTCATAATCAGGTACTAAGATGGCATAATTAGGACTATGAGATATGGTCTGAAGTTCCAGAGTGTCTGCATGTACTGTTCCAATGGTAACTGGAATGACACCAATTTCTTTCAACTCTCTGACTGGGACTCTGATGTCATCGCCAGACCTTCCACTGCTCAGAACTACAAGTATCTGTGGAATTCCATCCGCCAACCTACTTCCTGCAGCAGAGGTAAAGACATTGTACCTCACATGCTGGAGGGCCGCTCCAATGTTGTGAGGATAGCCTCCTTTGTGATTTAGGTGACTTATTGCATTAAGTACATCCTCTTTTCTTGAGTAACTCGTCAAAATGAAATTGGTCTCTGGTGTGTTGCTGTATTGGACAATAGCAACATGATCTTTGTTTGTGTCAATATTCAAGTTCATAACTATTTTCTGCACAAAGTCTTGGATGTCTGGGAATTGTGTCCTGGACTCGTCAGAGCCATCAAGCAAGAAAACAATGTCTCTGCTGGTATCTGCAATTACATATTTGGTCATATGAATTGGTTGCTGGTTGGTGAGGAAAGGCAGTACATTAACCAGCGAATGTAAGTTGAGAGTGCAGCATTTATCTTACCATCTGATGCTGGTCTCATGGCAGGTAGAATTTCACTCCTCCTAATGGCAGACAAAATATGCTGCTCAATGTTCGAGAGATCATTTAGGTCTGCTGCTATGTAAGCACGGCTGGCTTCCTGCGAGATGTACTGAATCTCAAGCGGATCTGCACTCTTTGTTCCCACCACAAAAGCCATTACATCAATTTCATTCAAACCAGCCACAGCATTTCTTATATCATCACTGGATTGTCCACCTGTCAAGACGATCAGAATCTGAGGCACACCCTGATTACGCCTACTGCCCGAGTGGGATGTAAACACTTTATCCTTGAGAAACTGCAGGGCTGCCCCAGTGTTCAAAGGCATCCCGCCTGTGTGCTGTAGACTTTGTACAGCAGTCGCAACGCTCTGCTGGGTTGCGTACGTGTTCAGGAAAAAGTGGGCTTCTGGGCTGGCGCTGAAATGCACCACTGACACACGATCTTTGTCTTGGCCCACAGACAGCCGCGCCACCATGCGCTCAACAAATTGACGCATTGCGTCATATTCACTCGTCATTTCATCGGAAGTATCGAGTAAAAATACAATGTCTCGTGGAAGTGAGAGAAAGACTTCAGTCTTATCTGTGGGACCTTCAACAAACAAAATGAGTATACTCCATGAGTTTAGATGGACAGATGGGAAGAAGGATGTACAGACCGATACATGTGCACACCCACTGACGTACAGACGGACAGACAGACAGATGGCTTACCTACTGCAACCAGGGGTTGCACTCGCTGTCGGCGAGGAACTCTCTCCACAAAGGAAACGAGTTGCTGATAAGTGTTTCCAGGGTCTTGAAATTGAGGCACAGCGAATGCATACGAGGGTGTGTATGCAATAGTTTGAAGCTCAATTATGTCGGCATTTCTCGAACCCACGCTGAATGGCACAATGTTTTCATGTTTGAGAGCCACAGCAAGACGTTCAATGTCATCGTCAGATCTCCCTCCACTCAACAGGACCAATATCTGAGGAACACCCTCTTGACCTCGACTCCCAGACGAGTCAGTGAACACAGAGTTCATCACATGGTCAAGTGCCACACCGGTGTTGCGTTGTCTGCCCCCTTTATGGCGCAGCTGCTGGATGGCAGCGAGAAGTTCTTGTTTGTCAGTGTACGCATTGAAGTCAAAGTGGGTTTGTGGCTCTCTGCTATACTGAACCACTGACACGTGGTCATCAGTGTCACCAACGGTGAGCAGTTGGACCACTCTTTGGATAAAACTTAGCATTGCAGAGAAATCCCTCCTTGTGTCATCAGACCCATCCAATAGAAATACAATGTCTCTTTGACTGGAATCTAATTTGACTGGGAGAAAAAAAATGTGTGTAAATTCTCAGACACTGGACACAAGTTACAACTTAAGACAGACTGTGTAGAAATGTGAAAACAAAATGTAATGTATGGAAGAATATCTGAATACACCAAGTGTTCCTTTCAAATCTGCCAAGCAAAAACAGCATACAGATTTGAAATCAAGGACTCAATAATTTGTTCATCACTGGCTCCAAGAAGAGCTGAGGATGAGAAGAAGGAAAGTTTGCAACTTGCAAGATTTGAGAGCTGTAGAGCAAAAACTGTCCAGATCAGTAAGAAATCAATCCTGATACCACTCAGAGATTCTTTCTGGTTGGAGATTGATATGCTTAAGAGAATCTTTGATGAACAAGCTACATACTGAATCTTTGGCTGTCTCTCAATTTTCATTTCAAAGCAAGAAGTAGAACCTCACATATTTTCATGTTCGGTGCCAGAGATGCAACATGTGGCAAACATTTGCACAGCACCTCTTCACTTCTAGAGCCATCTGACCAATGCGGTAGAAACACCACGTCCCTCAATTTACTTACTAAGTCAACTGGGAATCTCAGACTGTAAACCTCGTCAAGCTCTACAGCTCTTCAACTCATTCATCGAGAATGATCCCAGAAATACAAGTATTGATTTTCAGATTGTCCTTAACCTCTCCAACAGAGACAAAGTATATGAAGCGTAGCATGTAGTGTTGATGCAAGAGGAGCATTCTTACCTAACAAATCTGGCATTGCTGTCACAGCGTCCTGGCTGACTTTGGACACGCCCAGCGTGGCGACAACCTGTGACTGGATGGAGGGTAACTGGGAGAAGTCGGATACCTTGTACGTGAAGTCAGACTTATAGGAAATCATCTCCAGCTCAGAGAGGCTAGCACCTCCCACTCCAACTCCAACAGTCACAATATCACGATCTCTGAGCGCTACAGCTGGACCGTTCACCTCATCGCTGGACTGTTTGCTACTTAGAAGAAGTAACATCTGGGGTATGCCTTCCAGTCTTCGACTACCCGTGGAGGAAGTGAAGACATTGTGCCTGACAAACTGGAGCGCTGCACCAGTGTTGACTTTCCTGCCACCCTTGTGCGTCATGTTATCTATGGCTTTTAGAACATCAGCCTTGGTTTTGTGAGAGCTCAGATAAAAATTGGCCACAGGTTTGTCTGCATATTGAACCACAGATACTCTGTCTTTGTTCTCATCCACAGAGAGGTTCTCCACTATTTTTTTAACAAAAAACTGGATTTCTGTGAATCCGTTTTGTGTACCATCAGAGCCATCCAGCAGGAAGACAATATCTCTTTTTACTGTGCCACCATGTGCTATGACACAAAAACGACATGCATTTTGATATTTAATAATTTCATCATCGTTTTCTCTCCAACCGACGGTGATAAAAAGGAAAAGAATAGACCTCTCCTACCTTGCTGCAGAACGACTTGTAGCTGTTCCTTGGGTAGACTCACGTAGCTGTTGAGCTTCTGTTGGACCGTGCCAAGCTCACTGAAGTCCCTCACGTTGAAAGCAAAGGACGGGTTGTGTGAAATGTCTGCAATTTGCCTCGGGTCTGCGTCTTTGACACCAACACCAAATGGTACCACGCCTTCTGTCTTCAGCTGGCCCGCAGGTGCCTGCACGTTATCTCTCGATCTGCCCCCGGTAACCACAACCAGAAACTGTGGCACATTCATTGATGCCCGGCTGCCGTATCTTTCAGACAAGATGGTGTCCTTCATGAATGTCAAGGCAGATCCTGTGTTTAGAGAGCGACCACCAGCCAGTTGCAGGTTGTTGACAGCAGTTAGCACCTGGTCTTTGGTTTGATGAGTGTTCAGATAAAAACTGGGGGTTGGCCTCTCGCTGTGTTGAACCACTGCTACTCTGACATTGTCAATGCCGACATCTAATGGCTCAATGACTTTTCTGATAAAATCGCGGATGTAGGCGAAATCTGATCGCACATTTTCTGTGCCGTCAATGAGGAAGGCGACATCTCTCTCATTTCCAGTTTGAACTGAGGATAAAATTGAAGGAGAATTGTGAATATTTCAAATCAATCCTTGATGATAGAAATACAACAGAACCATTTTCCACTGACAAAGGGTACGAGCTTACCTTCTAATTCAGTCTCAATCACGTCGGTATCGCCGACCACTGTTATCAACTTGGGCATGACATGTTGAGCCAAACTAGGTAAGTCAGGGAAGCTTTGTACGTGGTAACCCAAGTCTGGAATAAACGCAACAGTCTTCAGCAAAGATTCATCTGCCTGTCCAGAACTGACCGTGAAGGTCAAAACACCAGCGAGTGCCACTCTGTCTGCGATCCTCTTTATTTCATCCTGGGCTGGGCCACCTGTGATAAGAACCAGCACTTGTTGGACTCCTTTCCTCTTACGAGACCCACTGGAGGGCTGGAACATGTTGTCAAGGGCATAATTCATGGCAGCTCCAGTATTCACGACCGGGCCTCCAATGAGCCTCAGTTGAGAGATGGCATTCAGGACGTCCTGTTTGGTCCTGAAAGAGTTCAGGTAGAATTCAATTTTGGGATTTTCAGCAAACTGCATGAGGCCAATCTGCACTCTGTCTGGGCGCACGTCCAGGTCGTTGACGAGATTCACCATGAAATCTCTCACGTAAGGTAAATTAGCTTCGTCAACGTAAGCTGAGCCATCCACAAGGAAGACAATGTCTCGGATGACTCTCTGAGTCTGGATTGTCGTGATTTCCACCACTGAGGAAATGAACAAAGAACAATTCATCACTTACTTGTCATATTATCAATATCAAAATTCTTAAGAGAACTGAGCCCTGAATCTGTAAAAAGCCTGATAATCGCTAAGGCCTGCTGTTTTGTTTAAAATCTGCAGATACCCTGATTAAATGTGAAATATCTAAACAGAGTCTTTATGGTCTTAGACAGGATATGCAAGACATGATGGTTACCTGACTCTGTGGGTCCTTCTGTCACCACCACGCCAGCTAATGTGGAGAGAGCATCTTCAATCCTCGTGGGGTTGCGAACCAAGGTGCGGAAGTCGTTCTCCATGAACACTACGCTGTCAGCAAACACAATCCGCCGTAGTTCCTGCTCATCAGCAGCTTTGGAGCCAGCTGCGATGGTCAACACCCCCATCCGTTGAAGGGCCAACGCTGGTGCATCCACACTGTCACTGGACCTTTTACTGGTCATCAGCAGCAATAGCTGAGGTATCCCTTGTTGGATACGACTGCCTTGTTCTGGTAGGAACATTTGTGTTCGCACAAAGTCCAAAGCAGCTCCAATGTTGACAGTCTGTCCAGGTCTTGGTTTGATTCTCCCCAGAGCAGCTATCAGCTCGTCCTTGGTTCCGTAGGTGTTTAGGCCCATCACCATCCGAGGGGTTGTGCCAAATTGGGCTATGCCCACTTGCACTTGGTCAGGGCCGATTGGTATCTTGTTAATATACCTTTTGATGAACTCTCGAACGTAGTTGAGAATGCCAGCACCCATCGTACTGTCAAGTAGGAAAATGATGTCTCTCTTTCCAACTGCAACAGCTGAAACCAAATACAGTATGTATGAGTTAATTTGACAGTAAACGGCCACGAACTAATTATACAAAGACAACTTTTGAACGTATTCTGAGTATTTAAGTATACTAAGTGCTTGGCCTTTGGTGTAAGGGATTAACATTACCAACAGAAGTGACAAATACACTAGCGTAGTCAAGGTTAATTTAAAGATTCAGTTAATTTCATGTTAGGATTAAATATTCATCCTGCTACGAAATGCTGACCCTAGGTCCCTTTGACTGTAAAAAAAATTCAATTGTTTTGAACGTGCTTAATGCAGTGGTTCCCACACTTGAAGGAATTGGTTCCAATCCCAAACCCTTTGTAAATAGAAATAATGTTATGCCCCTCACCCCAACCAAGAGAGCATAGTTTGCCTCCAGACTCTCCACTAAACATCTTACAAAACTGAAATTTTCATAGAACAAAACAAATACAACCCATTCCCACACTGTTGTCTCTCCTATCTCATTGTTCCTCTGGTGAGGCCAAGGTTTGACAGCTTTCGAAGATACTCTCCGGCTCAGTGAAAACTTGTGCTCTGCTTGACATTTCTCTTTGCAGTAACTTGTCCATGACATGTTAGCGGTGCTCAAACGTCATTCGGTTAGTTTTGACTGCACCCCCCTGAAATGGCCCGTGATATTAGAAAAAAAAAAAATTAATTGAGTTGAATTGATATGATGACCGCCAATGTTGGACACCACTGCTTTAAGCAAACTTATCAAGATTTCATACAGGTACGGATTTACAAATACACAAATAGCAATGCCAACACAATAACCACAGTTATACAGTATGTAAGAGTTCAGAACAATAACAGTTACTTAAAATAAATATGGGGTTTAACAATTTTTTGGCACTTTCCCCTTTCCAACTTGAAATAGATTTGTCCGTCCACTCAATGACATTATCAGGTCTTTCTTTTATCTTACCTTGTGAGGTCCTTTGTTTTCATACCTTTTACTATTTATCAAGAGGTAGTTAAGTTTAACGTTACATCGGTGACGTGTCAAGCCTCTGTGAAATGTTTCTCAGTTAATGTCCAAATCATGGCTGTCAGTGTAAATGTGAGGCGACTTAAGGGAGACCTTAGCGCATTTTCTTAAGGAGTAAAGAATATATACAGGTGGAGGCGGTGGCGGTCCCCCTGTTGTTCGTCATTTCCCGGCTTGAGACGGTGTCTGTTTGTTGTCTCCGCACGCGCAGTTCCCGCCCCGTGCCCTCTAGTGTTCATGACTCGGAGCTCCGTGATCGCCCTGACTGTCCCCGCCTGTCCAGTCCTCAACACGGTATGTCACCTAGCCTCTCTGATGTCCTCGTCCCCGGGGGTCTTTGTGTCCCCCGTCTTTACCCCGAGTCGCTTTGCAGCGTCTCGTTCATCTTTCGGCTCGTTTAACTTCAATCTATTACTTTGCATCTTTGCATTTCGTCGGTATATCATCGTTGTTTTTTTTGTTTATTTTCGATTCCGCTCTGTTCCCATAACAAACTTTGTGTGTGCGTGTGTATTTTCGGAAGTGGTTTATCGTGATGGCTGTTGTGATGGCTCTCCCATTGTTCTGAAGCTGAGTTGTTCTTCCCGCCGCGGTTGACTTTGCCGCCTTCCTTTGGTACGCATGCGCAGTTTGTTTAACTAGCTTACATTTTCCTTGGTTTGAAAGAATCAATATTTGAGATCATGAAGGATTTTTTAGGGGTAAATGATCGTTTAATTTCCAATCCATAAATGCAGGTAGGATTTGACATTGTTGATATGGATGGATGTAGAAACTTATTGAACTGCAAAATAATGGGATTGTGGTTGTGATATTGACAATGATTGAAAAGATTTGACAGCCCTTGTCAAGATGTTTGTGATCTTTTTTAAGTCTTCGATACGTACTTACTACATGTGGATGGCTCAGCAGAGGCATCCTCTAATTGAGCGCAGATTTTGGATTTTAAATCCCCTCCCATACCCATGCCACCCAATAAGCATTTACAGAGAAGTTACCTACCTTCAGTGAACTCATTCTGAACTATAATGGTGCGCTGGGCCACCCCGTTAATGTAAGGGAGCAGTTGGTCACCCATGTTGGCCGCTGCTCTGAAATCAGGAGCTGCCAGAACAAAGCTTTTGTCTGTAGCAACTGCTTCCAGATCGGCGGTGGCCGTGTCGCCAATAGCCACGCCGAATGTGATCACGCTGGCCCTCTTAAGGGCGCGGTCACCGACACCAGTATCGTCGGTGGTCGGCCCGGCACTGATTACCACCACCATCTGGGGTATCCCCTCTTCCGCCCTGCCCCCGGCTGTTTCGCCCAAAAGGCTCTCGGCCACTTCTTCCAAGGCGGCCCCCAGGTTAGACTCCTCGCCCCCTGTGAAGGTCAGGCCCTTCACAGCATCCAGGAGTGCGGCCTTGTTGTCATAGCTATTTAGATAGAACTGAACCTCTGGGTCGGTGCTGTACAGGAGCAGCGCCACCCGAATAGCGTCTCTGCCCACATCGAGGGGCTCAATGATTCTCAAAGCCAAATCGCGAACGAGGGGGAAGTTTGCTGCTCCAACGCTCTTTGATCCATCAATTAAGAGCACTAGGTCAGCAGAATCTTGTGCTTTAAGGGGAGAGAGAGGGAGAGAGAGAGAGAGAGACAAAACAAACAGAATGCAACTCGTGAGAGTGTTAACACAGTGAGGCAGGTGGCAGTGAAATGGTGCTGGCAGTACATTGCATGTGGAACATCCAATGAACTCAGTGTGTCACAAAAAACATTGCAGAGACACCATACTGCATGTAGGCTGAACCGACCCGGGGACCTCTGTATCTACCTGTGTCTACATTCAGGAGACAGACTCCAGAGGTGTCCTGTGACTTACTTGTAACACCTCAAATATCATCAGTTTGGAGCACTCTATTTGAAGCGAAATGAGCAAATGCTTCTTAAACTACTCAAAAAGATGAAAACACTAGAATTAGAGTTGGTGTGTTTAGCTTCTACTTCAATGGTATCTATACAAGTGAAATGATCTTAATACTGTACTTTTCAACTGCAAAAGCCAATAAAATACAGTTAGACTCTTTCTCAAAGCACTCTAAGTGCCCTGTTTATTTCCTTTATGTGCTATCTTTATTTTCCCCTGTTTCTCTTATGGTGTGATGTACCTTGTTGCTCTCTACTGAGTTCAGCCAACACATGCAGACTCATGTTACAGACCCAGGACCAATCATGACCCTGTGGTGCATCCCTGGTGTCCATGAGCTTCACAAAGTCATTTACCTCCAAGAAACTCCAATAAGTCAGTCAGAGGAGCAATTTTTAGCAAATTTTACCTCCAGTTCATCAGTCGGACTGATTATTCATGGATTTATCAGAAAGATGAGTTGGACATTCTTTCTTGTAGCAATGTGACTTGGAGGCTCTGGGTCAAAGATGCATCCAAACAGGTTCATCACTGTTTCAAATACAACAAGTATCGTATGGCACAGATTTTAAACACTTACACAGTGACGTGTGACGACAGACACATACACACAGGACAATAAGCAGTGGTGGTTGGTTAGCGGGTGTTAAAAGCTTTACTGCTTTATCTTTTCCAAGCAAAAGGCGTGGTTCTATCCACATCCTCCTCTAGTGGAGAGTGTGCATCGTTGGTGCAATCACACACATTTGTTGGTGCGTGTCCCAGAATTTGCTACCAGTTTAATAGAGTTAAACAGAGTTTAAAAACTAACATTTGCATTCGCTGTAGTTGATGTTTGCATTTCGTTATTTTTCTGTTTATTCTGAATCAGTTTCCCTGTGTAAGAGAATTTGTCATGCTGTTGCAGCCCCAACAAGGCCCTACTTTTTGATCTACTCACATGCACATTTTGGGATTTGTTAGGGATCTATTAATGCTCCTCAGAGAACTACACAGATGTTAACTTTGCGTGTAAGAGGTTATTGTGGTAAAATAAATGTTAATGATGAGTCACGATACTCCGGTTATGTCCACATATGCAGCCGCGTCTCTGCATGTGAGAAGACATTAGTATGCTAGTGACTCTGGACCCATTTGTTTACCTGTCCCACCAGAAAAAGGGTCCTCCATTGCCACAGGACCGCCCCACACCTGGCCCGCAGCGCCACAGACCCCCACCACTAAGTCGTGGATTATATCCCGCAAGTTGCGGAAAGAGTCTACGCTGAACACGTGAGCGTCATGGGGCCGGCTAGCCATCGCCCTGAGCTCCCAGTCCACGGCGTCCTGCACCCCGACCGCAAACACTTCCACGCCCGCCAGCCGCAGCACCTGAGCAGGTTCGGTCACGTCGTCCTGGGAACGCCCGTCTGTTAGCACCACCACCACCTGGGCGACCCCTTCGTCGGCACGGCTGCCAGCCGCAGTGTTCAAGTGTGTGCGGATCAGGAAGTCCAGGCCCCGCCCCGTCCGGGTCCCGCCCCCACGATAGGACATGGCCTCCACGTGTGCCAGGACTTCTGGTGCAGTCGAGTAGGTGTTGAGGTGGAACTCGGTGGAGGGCGAGCCATTGTACTGGACCAGGGCGAATCGAACCCTTTGCCCTCCGACCTGCTGCAGCGCTTGAATGAGGCCGAACAGAAAACGTCTGACATGCTCAAAGTTCTCCTGTCCCATACTCCAGGACGAGTCCACTAGCAAGTACACATCGGCAGCCAGCGACTCAGAGCAATCTTCAAGAGAGAAAATGTGGTGGGGGGTGTTTGAGAAGGCAGCTCGTCCCACGATAGAAAACACTGCAAACTGACTGCCAGGATTCCATCGGCATGCTAAACTTTTGTCTTTGTGCTTTGTAGAACACTTTGGAATATAACACAGGAGATGTGCACTTCTTTCAAACGTGATAACGTTCTATCAAATTTTATGACAAAAGTACCTTTTGCGTGTTGCCTGCCTGTGGATGTACAGTAACTTATAAATCTGTTGTCAGGTGTTAAACCCGTGATTGTGTTTGTGTCTTTTTGGCGGATTTCTGTTGCAGCACAGAGGCTCGAAGAATCCCTGCCGACTGTCCCTGAAACCGACTTACCGTCCTGGGCGTGAAGTTTGGGAAGGAATCCTGCGAACAGGACGCCCAGCAGGACGACGAGCGGGAACAGCTGGTGCGACCTCATCTTCTGTCACCAAAGCAACAAAGTGAGGATGCCTGTCAAAACAGAAGAGACAGAGGACACCGTTATGTCCAAGCCAAAGTGTCTGGAGGCCGTCCCGACAGCTCCTTTTTTTGAGGAACGTCGCCCAAAATCGTCTCTGAATTGCAACAGCTGGAGGAGCAGATGAAAGACGATTGAGCAGGACAGATACGTCCAGCTGAGATGGGACATTGAATCACACTCAGCCAAACCTAACAACAGGTGAGCAGCAAAGATCTCTGCAGATCAGAAAGCACCGTACTTTGCTTACTGACAAACGCCTAGACTTGGAAAGCGGACACGATTCCTGAAATGGAACGCTGTCCGTGAGTGATCATTTGTTATGACTGTTGATTGTGGACACATGAATGCTCCAGATGGGTTTTGTCCTATTTCTATCTTTCTTCTCCGTCTGGTCTGTGTTATTTACTGTGGAGATGTTTCAGTGACACGCTGATTAATCCCGTTGCAGGCCTGTTTTAATCCCCTCGGACCCAAACCTCCGTATGGAGAAACGGGCGCGCTGGGGGAGGAAATGAAACATCTTCCAAAGCTTTGAAGGCCCTCAGGCTCCATTTGGCGCATTGTCAATGAAAGCATTGGAAAATCAATCGTCTTTCCAGAGCAAACAGAGGCGAGTGAGGGACTACAATGGGGGTCACGGGATGACAGCCTGTGGGTGGCGCTGCACCTCTGGCATAACTGACCTGAATGGAAGTAAAGGTGCTTTGGTTGGCGACCGATGGCAAAATGAACACGAGTGTCCATGTTAGGAGGAAGAACGAGACAACAAAGTGAGGTAGAGGTAAGAGAGGGCACGACGCTCTGCGCCTGTGTGTGTGTGAGTGTGCCTTTGAGTGTGTGCGTGCTGCAGATAACAGTAGCAGACGTGCGGCTGTGATGGGAACCACCTGTTCAAACGTCCTGTCAGCCGCTGGAGGAGGAGATCAGAATTTTTCCAACTCATACAGTCGTGTGTTCATAGCGGAGGCGGAGGATTAGGGGGCCAGGACCCCCCCCCCCCCCCCGCCCCCCCCCCCCCACCCCCACACAACACACAC
>OMPJ01016437.1:0-20301 GCA_900312935.1 Carapus acus
TGTGTGTGTGTGTGCGTGCGTGCGTGCATGTGTGTGTGTGTGTGTAGGTGTGCGTGCGTGCGTGCGTGTGTGAGTGTGCTATCGTCTGCATGTAGCAACTGAAGCCATATGGCTAAGTCATGTGTAGACTGTGTGTGTGTGTGTTTGTGTGTGTGTTTGCGTGTGTGTGTGTGTGTGCATGCGCACGCGCGTGTATGTGTATATCTGTGTGCGTTTGGATGTGAAAATGTGGGTGCCAGAGTGTGTGGGTGCGTGTGTTTGTTGTTGCTAAGCGCTGACGCCCAAGGAGAAGCTGTCAAGGCGGCGCTTTGGGGAATATATTTGATTTGCAAATATGGTAGAGGGTCTGCTCAAACTAGGGTGCTTTTGTAGCCCCCGACTGACTCGATGCCGATGAAAAGATGCACAGCGAAGTTTTGACAAAACGTTTACAGAGGAAACACAAGGACACCTCATCCGCAGTCACCTGGAGGACAATAAAGACCAATACGAGTGATGACATCAGCATGCTAACCATAGCATGTTAAACTCAAGGTCGTCCATGTCTATCTATGTCACATGTAAGTGGTCCAGCTGACGTTGTAGCACCTCATCAAAGGACAATCTTTCACTGAATTTTGCACACACGCATGTGTTTGTGTGTGTTTGTGTGTGTGTGTGTGCGTGTGTGTGTGTGTGTGTGTGTGTGTGTGTGTGCGCATATACATTCAAACAACCACAGCTGGTTTTGATGACTCACAGCATCACATCTTTATTTTGTCTTGTCAGTCCACGGCACCAACACCCTTGCCCGCTCTTATTCTTCCCTTTCCAGTCCTCCCCCACTCTCTCTCTTTCTGTATTCTCTCATCGCCTCCCTCCCACTTCCTTTTTCTCACTCTCTCGCCCTCCTCTGTTACCCCACAGCTGCTCCCCTTCACCGTTTCTCCCTCTCTCTGGCCTTGCCTTCTCTTCCTCTCCCTCTCAATGCCACTTTCCTCCTCCCCCCTTTCTCTTCAAACTTTCATTTTTTTCTCTTGCTCTCTCTCCTCATTTTCCTCCACACTCTCCTCATTTCTCTTCATTTCACTCTCCATCCTGTCTCACTCTTTCTCTCTCCTACCTCAGTCTCCTTCCTCCCTCCACCACTGTTGTCATTCTTTCATTAGAAGTTGTTCTCCTTGCCTTCTCGCTGCTATGCTATCTCACACGCCACTTTTCTGTGACTGTTTGTTATCTCTATCTGTCTCTCCTTTGCTGTTCTTCTCCTGACCTCTCTCCACTCTCTTTTTGCCTCTTTCTCTTCATCTACATTCCCTACTCATTTTAACCTCTGTCTCTCTCCCTCTCCCTCACCCAGGATGTGAAGGCCAGCCACACTCTGTTGTCCAAGGAAGTGATACCCCGCAGAAACAGTCAGTTTGACATCTCAGCCGGTCGGAAAATGGATGCTGTCCATCGTGAGTCCTGCCTATCTCCAACTCTGTCTGACCATTCCTTCTTTCATCGACTTGGTTGTGTAATGCTCTGCACCTTCTGCTCACGGTGATACAACTTTGAGTTGAAACCACAATCTGAGATAGATTCTCGCCCTCTTTTTGTAAGACCACTTAGAGTCAACTGACCAAACGAACCCCAGCTCGTGCACAAACATGTGTACACACGTACACACACACACACACACACACACACACACACACACACACACCCTCTCTTTTAGAATCTAAAACACAATAGCACTGAAAAAACTGAATGGAGGACATAAAGAGCGAGGGAGAGGAGTGGAAGTGGGAGTCCAAATGGACTCATATGTTGTGGTGGCTTCGTCAAGGTGGGTGGCAAGGTGGTAACATGCCACTCAAAGCGCGTGCCAACACGCACGCACACACACACACTGGTTTGGAGCAGTTTACTCCTCCACCTGAGTTCTGTGAGTCCCTGCCTGAGTTCTTTGTGCCTATAAATCTTTGCCACTGCTAAACTTAGATGCTCACACAAGCACAAGCGCACATACATGCGCGCTCGTACGCACACACACTCACATTCACACTCACACTTACGCTCACACACACACACACGCACACACACACACAAACGCACATACACACACACACGCACACACTCTCTCTCTCTCTCTCGCTCTCTCTTTCTGTCTCTCTCTCTCCCTCATTCCGTCCGCTGCCCTGCTTGAGCAATGACTTGCTGTCTCCCACTTGACAATTCGTCACTGACAGCACCAAATAATTTACGCGGTCAAAGGGACACAGTGTTACCACTGACAAGGGAGCGGCAAAGATGTGCATCTGCGGGTGTGTAAAAGTGTGTATTGCACTGCCTAAAGCCCAAGTGTGTGAATAAAAAAAAAAGAAGAAAAAAAAAAAACACATCTCAGTATGACAACATGTTGCAGACATATAAAGCAGATCTCAACCCCTGTGCCGCCATGACTTCTCATATTTGGCGATATGTTGACATCGCTCCCTGTGGTTCACTGTGGGAGTCATGAATTTCGCCCATGAATCTGACGTTAATGGCCTGTGTTACTGTGCATTTCCTCAGATGAATGCTCCATATTTGGTGTGACTTTGTTGACTTCAGGTCTGGCCACTTAATTCGACATTCTGCAAGAATGTGTTTAGTTTCCACTTTCAGAGCAGAAAATATATGTGCCACAGACATTGAATTATCAACGCTGCACAGCCTCTCTGCCAGCCTGATAGCCGCACTTTTGTCTGGGCTGAGCTATGCCAGCTCAGCTCATACTGGCCATACGCACAGCAGCTACCATTCTTCTTTGGCCAAACTGCTGCCCAGCACCCTCAGTTGCGAGTAGTAACAATACAGATCCAATGTATCGGGATATTGTGTACACAGACTAAAATTTTGTCATAGTTGGAATGTGTTGCATGGCAGCCTGGCTTGTGGCAACAGGTTTTTTTCAAGAGCGATGGGGCAAAATCGGGCATAGCTGCTGATGCCTCGTTTGCACTAGTAAAGGAATGAGTGAGGAAAAGACAGAAAGACTGAGTGAGAGACAGCATGTACCAGCAAGGCTTTGAACAGACCAGAGTTCATTTCCTTGTCTTGACTGCTTCCATTGGGCAGGTGAGCCAGCTCCACCAAACTCTGACCCTTTGACCATCCGGCGCTGACCAAAGAGAGGAGGTGACATAACGTGTCTTATATATAATTTCTGGACATATGTTCGTGATCTGAAAAGTTTACATCTTAGTAAGACTTGGCTCAGCGTAACCGACGCAGCACAGCATAGCCTCAACTTTGCAACAAAGTAAAAACTGAAACCTCAACTCTGTGTGTGGACTCATGCGTGCAAAAATAGCTGCTCAGCAGAATGTCACTAGCCTTGAGTCAAGGACCACAACTCACCTTTGTTTGTTTATGAAATTTTCACTGTCGGATGTGAAATCCAGGCAGAGGAAGCCTGAGATGAGAGAGATTCAATTCAGAGTTTTTTTTTTATTTTTATTTTTGGCTTAAAACTCATTTAAAGTACTGAAACAGTCAGGTCAGCATCAAGGGTGTCCATGATACTGTGAACTCTTACAAACAGCCATCCCACCCATCCCACAAACAACAGGAAGTTAAGCCTGTGGTTGCTCAGGTCAACGTGGGGGAGGCATAGTTATGGCAACCTCAGGTGGGAGGCCTGCACTATTGTTATTGTGCTTTCTGGTCCATTCACTCTCATTTATACAGACCACAACCCTTTTTCTGAACACCTTCAATGTTCTAGTATGATATTTTACAATTTCCACAAAAATATCTTAAGCATTATATTGCCATCAGATGAGCAGTATGTGTGTGTTGGCTCTGGCGGCTGGTGAGATTTGATATTGTTGAGCCATTTCACCTCTGAAAATGCTGAATGCTTATCTGATCTCATACAAGTGTCAGGTGTGTATGTGTGTGTGTGTGTGTGTGTATGTGTTTGTGTGTAGTGGTCTGCCTGCCTCCGAAAGCTGCACCATGACTTCAGGTTAAGGGCATGTTGGGTCCCTCAGTGGTCTAAATAAAGCTCACATCACCTAGTCCCCCAAAACCTCACCCCACCCCCATCCACCCACACACACTCACTCACTAGCTCACTCACTGCATCCATTGGTTGTTGGTTTTTTTCAGTTTCAAATGAAGGGAGACCTCTAAAATAAAATCAGCTGTCACCGGATGCCATGGTCTCACTGTGCCTGGAGCTGGTCTCCAAGCCACACACGCACCCATCTTGCTCTCTCGCCCAGCCCTGAGCAGAACCCCTCTGGGACGCCTGTACTGCCTCATCTGAAGGTGCTTCGTGTACCATTTGGATTCTATTGCTGAAGAGTGGAAGTTGTACTGTTAAAGAAGGTGAGAGGCTTGTTTGGATTATGGTGGTGTTTTGAGGTTGCATTTCGCAGCATTGACGTTCCAGCAAGCTGTGGCGGCATAAAGAGAGAGAGATTTTGTATGTCTGAGGCATGAGAGGAAGAAAAGAAGAGCTGAGTGGGTGTTAGCTTTAGCTGATAATGACTCACTTTTGATGTGTTCATACCGAACAGATGTGCAGTGTGAAATCAGATATACAGGGCAATTCAGTGCCACATCCCAGTAAACATTCTGAGAATCCTGCAGAGGATTTGCTGTAAAACACCCGTGGCCTCCTTCTGCTTACTCCTGCTTTCTGCCAGTAGATATGACCAGCAGCAACAGGAGAATGTGAAAGCAAAGAAAATTGGAGACTTTGCCACCAATTTGTTTTGGAGTCCTGGTGAGATAGAAGCAGCCGGCCTGTTCACTCAGAACTTCTTTTGATAGATACGACAGCTCAATTATTGGCCTTGTTTTGGCTTTGCCCGCTTGGGAACAAATCGGCTTTTCCAGCTTCTGACATTTCAATTAGTGTTGCTCTCATTCCTGTCAGACCCCCTCTGATCACCTCCCCCAAAAATTGCGTCATTGAAAGGCTTCTTCAGCTCCTGCTGAAGGGCGCTGTGATTGTGAACTTGGCCCAACAGGGCATCGGTTTAGTGCTGAGGTCTCCTCCTGTCTTTTCTACTTCTGTTCTAGACAGGCAGTCAACAGACCCATCAGCTGAAATTAGCCAGCATGGCCCTTTGCCAGTGCTGCCCATCCTCTTCCACCCGCTCGCACTGACCTCTCCTGGCCTCACACCCTACCTTCCTGCCTCTTCCATCTCCTCTTGCATGTGTGATAACTGATTCATTTGCTAATCAGATGGGTGGCTCGGTCATACAATGAATACATTGTAAAGTATGTAGCACAGACAGGTTTCTCGATGTCAGAGGACTAGTTGGCCCTCAGTACATTTAACTGTCAGGATGAATTCATTCGACAGTGCCAAAGCCAATCACGCACTGGGTCAAAAAAAAAAAAAATCCAACAAATCGTAGATCAACCTCTCTTCCTATCCCTATCTCTCACTTTGTGCCTCACAAACAAAAGAACATGAGCTTGCACACACATAGTTTGTTAGAGGGACAGTATATTTTTCCTTGCTCCTGGTGAGGAATGCCGTTGCCTCATGACTGTGCAATGTCAGCTTTGCATAAAGCCATTGTTGTCATCACAGCCAGTGTCCCCGCTCCTGTTGCGATAGCTTTTCCACCCAGCAGTAAGTGACAGGCGCTCTCCTCATCTTCAGTCGTCAAACCAGCTTTGGGTTACAGAGTAAATCTCAGGTGATGGATGTCACAGTAATATTTATACGATGTAGCAAGATATAGCCTGAGTTTATCCTCAGGTGTTGTTTGCTGCCTATGTCAACATTCCATACATGACAGAAATCTAAATGGGGCCGGATGACAAGGACATGGTGTCTTCGCGACTAAATAAAATTGTTACAGTTTTGTTTGTTGGACCTCACATTTGAATACCAGATTCCACAGGTGATGAGTCGGCTGTACGGTCTGTATCTAATTTCTACCACTGACTTCAGACCCCTTGAGCCAGAAAAGAGAACTTACTGTCGCTATTCCCTGCCAAAGTTGTGCTGTCCTCTGGCAACAGTTGTGCAAATAATGCAGCTCTGCAGTGTGAAAACATAACAAGATGGAATATTGGAGAATGTCGAAAGGTTAGCGGGTGAGTATATAATGAGAGGGAATGATTCTGTTTCGGGTGTCCTTTCGTCCCACAGTGTTGTTATCTGCACAGAGAGAACAAGCTACAAGCAGAAAGGTCCAGTGTAGGCGTTTGCCAGGCCACAGCAGACATCCTCTCTGTCTGCGTAATGATGCTTTTGTAACATGGAAAAGTCAAACACAAAATCAATGGCGTTCTTTAATTGGCTTATCATGCAGCAAGACACTTTGAGATTCATGTAGTTTTGCGTTTGATAATTATATCTTAATTTTTTGTACACATCATATCTAATCACCTGAGCCATTCTAAATCCAGAGGACATCAAAATGTGAAGGGTGGAGGCTGACATGGCAATTGACATAAAATAAAAAGGACAGGCACTGAAACGACATGTCCAAAGTTGATTTGAATAACCTTTTACACTGAGTCTGGTGGACATTGATTAAGTAATTGAATATCTCAGAACTGAACAGGGGTCTTGCATCTTAACGGCAGAAATTTGTCCTTACTGAGCAACCATAGTATAACTAATGAAACGACGGTAAATATCAGCAGAGCTTTGGAGGGAGACCGCTGACATAAATCACTCTGAATTGACTCAACCCTCTTGTGCGTGCGTGTGTGCGTGCGTGCGTGCGTGCATGATTTTATACCTACAGATAGCACCTTTACATCTGGACATCCAGAGGAGGGGGTAAACCAGGGAACCGAGGACCAGGGAGCCGAATCAGTATCGGTGAAAGAACGGATGGCAATGTACCAGGCTGCAGCTTCTAAGAAAGAGGCTGGCAATTCTTCAGGTGTCCCGGTGAGAAAGCGTCAAACTCACTTTAATGACACCTCCCCCCTTTCCATCAGGTTTTATGAAACAAAAAGCTGCCTTTTTGTCAAGCAGCACAAAAAAGCAGTTGCCACTTTGAAAAATCTCCCGTTGTGCTAGAAGTTACTCAGCCAATCACTCAATTCACTTTGTTAAATCCGCTCTTACCAGCCAGAGAATTCCAGCTTTGTCCCCTCTATGAATAACAGGCACTGGAATAGGCACTACTTATGGGTGACAACATAATGGAACTCATTTACAAACATACAATTGTTATTTTAACCGTGTCAGTGTGGCAGACGGCTCTTAAAAGCCCTTCAGCCTCCGCCAACCCATTCAACCTGGTGGTGGGCAGGTGAAACGTTTCACCCTGACATATTAAGCACGCCTCGATTGTCCGAGGGCTCGGCAATTGGGGAATCACTGTGTTTCCTTTCATGGGTCTACAGGGGTGAGAATCCAACATAAAAAAATGTGTAGAATGTTTAGACAGGTGAAGAAACAGGTAAATGATTAAGCAGGCCAGAATAGGCAAATGAAACAGCTAAATACTATTACATAAATGTGACTCAGCCACTGGAGATAGTTGGAGGTATACGACAAGGGAACATGGCATCAGACAAAAGCTTGGAGAACAGAACATGAGAGCAAATAGGAACTTTAAACAGCATATCCATGTGATAGAAAGCCAAAATGTAACACAGACATGAAGAAGTACTAACACTGTACTGCACCAAAACCATACTCCACTGAGCATACAACAGAAGCTAACTGGGGCAAATAGACCGTAACCAGGCATAGGGCAAAAACCACGGACATGACATGATGAACACAGAGAACCTGGGTACATAGCAGGAACACAGCACCATACCGGAATGAGGATTATGCGGTGGTGCATGAAATATTGATAAAAAGAGACAGGATAAAAAAATATGAGGAACCAACCGCACCAGAAAGAAAAGGTCACAGACACACACACACACACACACACAAAGATAGCAAGACACCAGGTGAGAGAGCTGAGGTGATAGGGCTGCTAGACAGAATAACAGAAGATCACCAGGAAACAGACAAGGCAACAAAGGTCGCAAGGCACTCAACACAGAAATGCTGAATGTTTGCCTTGGATTTTAAACATAACGTGGTCAGAATTCGGCATGTTGTCCCACTCACAGGTAGAAATAATCATCATGCGTGAGAGAGCATACCAGACCTTATGAAAATGCACCGGACTTTGGACAACCCTGCCTTACACATTACATGTTCAGCTGTCCTCGTAGATACTATGATAGGATGAATGACACTCATAATGCAAGAAAAGGTTGCATGCACTCATCAGGGGGGCTGAGCGCCGTCTTCCATATTTTACTATCTTTCAAACGCTGGATGTTGTTATTTGATTATTCAAGTGCTCATGTAAGAAGCACGATGTGATGTCCTTAACAAAGGGTAAAGATAAAGAAAAAGGAGAGGAAAGGGATAGACCAACTCAATTTCTCCCCACTCCTCTTGTGTTGTAAGTCTCCTCATTTTTACAACACAATGTTGTTTTAATCTGTGCATGCATTGAAAAACAGAGGAGATTGAGGTGACGTGGTCATAACGTTGAACAAAAGTACTGTGCGGCATTGGAAAATCAACAAAATGTGAATTTTGGAGAAAAGAGCAGTTTAATTTCATGTTTAAATTGAGCTATTACAGCCTCTGTCACTGCATGCATAAATATCCCAACAGAAAACTGAAAATGGGCTGAAACGTGTCAAATAGATGATGATTTCTCCCAGCAATCAGATTTTTATGGCCGTTTGAAAAGGCTCCCCTGACGAGACTTCAAACACAGTGGTCCCTAACCATTTTAGTGCCACGGGTGCTAAGAATTTTTGATGCTTACCGGAGAGGTTTGGGGATATAGAGAGACTTTACGTGAAAGGCACTATTTTTGAAAAACATATAGCATTACAATTTTACATGTTATGTCTATGTGTTATTTGAATTATTTCACTACTATGATAACAACACAAACTCACTAAGATGCAGAATCAGTGGAAGTCCAAAGTGAGGGTTTTCACTGAATTCTCGAGGTTCATGGACGTTTTGGTTGCATGCGTGTGGAGGATATTGTTCTTCTCAAAATAAAACAACTAGAAATACAAAAATACAAGCACATAAGTATGTAGATTTTATTCATTTTTCTTTGAGGCCCTGTACAAATTGGTCACTCGTGCAGTTCCAGTAAACAGCCCATGGTTGCGGATGGCTGTTTTAACAGATGTGTCCCATCCTCATAGTAGGATGCAAATGCTAAGAAATGACTATGTACTATGCTGGGACAAAAATTTCGGAACGTTAGCGCAGGCTGAGCTTTGTTACGCTGACTCAATGGCAAAAGCCAGCTCAATATTGTATAGCCCCAATACCATTCAATTTCTGAGCCTCTTTATTCATGATTTGTTGATCTTCTACATTATGACAACGCTTGTAGGCATGACTCAGCAAAGCTTCCAGGTGGACTCTCAAGGCTGCCAGAGGAGCTGCGAAAAATGCTTTTCCTTTTCCTGAAATTAATTAACAAAATTTTTTATGGGTGAAAACAACCCGCTGGGCGAGGCTTTATCCTCCAGCGTGATGTAAAAGGCAGGATTAGAGACTATTTCCACAATCTCAAATACACACACACACACACATACACAGATATACTTTCCAGCCTCCCCTGCCCCATCCACACTGGTTATGTTATCTTTTCTTTCCTACCGGCAGATAATGGACGAGTCAGAGCTCTGCTCACTACCCGGCGGCCTTGCCAGCGTTAAGAGACAGTTTGAGAACCAGGAATGCACCTCTTCCACCTCTCACAGCTCCATCACCCACCAGTATCACTTCCAGCAGAGATCCCACCAGGTATCAGGCCCCACCACAAACACATGCACACGCATACGCACACGCACAAACAAACATGTGCGAGCTTTGCAACTAATAGCATGGTGCAGTTTAAAACAGACTACAATTCTTTACCTCCCTTCATACAGCTAGCTGCTGTTTTAGCACAATTAGGAGCAGGAGGGCTGATATCATCAAACAAAAATGATATGTCATACAGAGCGAGCGCGACAAAGCACCAAGTGGGAGAGGGAGGACAAAAGAATTGCTGTATTCCTTCTTCTCACTGAGAAACAAAATATGACAGGGAAATGTGTGGTGTAAGCACAGCCACAGGCTGGAATTTGCTTTCCAGCAACTGCTCTCATTGCCGGTCTTGGCGATTGTTGCTGGGAGGACTCTTGCTTGCATCTCCCCACTGGAGGTTAGATCAAAAAAGAGAGCTTGTCCTCAACTTCTCTTCATCTATCCGCTGTTCCCTGTGATGTAGCATGTGAGGAACATTCTGCAGTGGCTCCGCAGCATATCGAGAGGGGCAAATCTTTGTGAGGTGAAGTTGATTTCGACCCTGTCAAGCACACAATCCACCCCCAAGACACACACATACACACAGCCGTCTGCTCCTTCAGCCAAGAAGCAGAGCCATTTCATCGAGCGCTGGGGCGGCTCAGTGAATGCGAAATTGGGGGAGGGGAGCAGCATTCTGAACCAGCTAGAGAGGCTTTGGTGTCTTGTTGCGACAACCCGACAATAAAAAATTACAGTTATTCAGCCTGGAAGTAACAAAAGCATAAACGAGGTTTTCAGCATCTTTGGAGTACAGCTTGTGCCTAACCTTAGCAATGTTACAAAGGTGAAGGAGCTTTTTTAGCAAGCAAAGAACTCAATCATCACACCTCTTTTATTACATGATAGACCAATTTGTGCCTTGCAACTGAATCAGATATTTTATATCAAAAAGGCAATGAATGCAACATGATTTTATTTTACATACTAATTGTGTTCCTTTCCACTCCCCAGGAGGTGTCCAGTTCCTCAGCAGAGGCAGTGAGAAGCAGCACGAAGGAGGTGGTCCCCACGGCCATTACCTTTCACAGCCAAAAGGAGGTAGTGGACGTCGCACCTGCTGTATATCAGCTGTCTCGTGGATGGCAGACAACTGAGAGAACTTCCCGGACGCTCATTTGATCCAATTTTAGTTCCTGTCTTTGAAAATTACCGCAATTTTCAGCATTTCACACCCTGATAGAAATCTGTGGTAATTTGTCCTCATTTTCCACAGACACTGCATGATGAAAGCGTCCAGCATAATAACGTAGCTGCCAGGTGCGGAAACCATTACAGCGAAACAGGTTGGAGAGGCACAGCATGATTTCCCGCTTTTGCATTCTCATTGTCATTTACTCTCTCATGACAACAGTACCTGAGTGTTTGCAGAGTTCATTATTGCCACCTATTTTGATTCAGAACAACTCCCCCACCAAAAGTTTTCAAACTCCGTTTGATGCATGGATGAGGTACCTCTTAATGTATGAGGCCACAAATTCACTCAAGAGAGCCATCTACAGAACATCTTTAAAATGATCAGGAGAAAATCCCTCCCTCCATCGCAGGACTATTCCAGTGTGAATGGCTTAATGAGGCAATCCTCCTTTTTCTGTTTCATTCAGTTATGCTCATGGGAGGAGAAGATCTGTCAAAGGTGTCCACTCAAGCTTTGAAGCAGCACCATGAGAAGACAATTGAAGAAGCCGCACCAGCTAAGCAAATTAAGGTAATTTTGCGTGTCTGAATAAGACTCACATCTTTGTCTCCAAATGTCGCGGGACAGCTCAAGCCACATGTGTCACCATTTTACATGAAAAAAAAATGCTTGGACTAGATAATTGAATGACAGGGAAATGCATGGATTCTTACAATAAAAATTGAATGTAGATGACTCAGATCTATCACTGTGACCATTTGTAAATATTAAATCAAAAACAATACGGAAATACAATAAGGAATCAAGAAAACAAAGAATCCGCTTATCTCTCACACACTTAAAGTGTTCTGGTGGACAATAGATGATTGGATTATTGATTGATTAAATTTAGCACCCATTTAGCACCCACCTATCTACCTACCCTCCTACCTACCTACCAACCTCATCTGAGGTTTTCCGCCATTCTTGAAATGTTTTCATTCATCTTGCTTTTTTGGCATTTTTGGGTAGAATGAAAGCAGACCAATCTAACAAAAAATGATGACTGCTCAACTCTTTCCCTTAACCACTATTACCTGTACAACACTTCAGGTTGATATCAGCCAGTTTCAAGGAACACCAAGAAACCAGTCCAACAGGGATGTCTCAGGGATGAGTAGTTTTGACTCCACTAAAAAATCTGCGGCTGGCTGGTCCTCCTTTGCATCTGTCGCTACGGTGGCTCAAGAGACAGCAGAGCACTTCCCTCTCCCACCCCCCGATGTTCTAGAGGCAGCACTGGAGGAATCAGAAACTGCTCTCCGCTCACAGTCTCAGGATCTGTCCTCCCAGAGCTATATGGTTCAACACAAGGAGCAACACTTCAAACAAAGGAGCCAAGCGGAATTGAAACGCCTGTACAAACACATCCACCCAGAGGTCCGCAAAAACTTGGAGGCTGAGTACCAAACCCAGCTCACTGAGGCAGAGTTGGCAGATCTGGAGCGTGAGGACGTGGTAGGCGATGTACAACAGGCATGCTACATGTTTGAAAATGAAGGCAATAGTCCGAATGGCTGTGCAAGCCCTGATAGGGAGTCCGTGGAGTGGGATGAGATTCTTAGAGGAGAAGTTCAGTCAGTGCGATGGATGTTTGAAAATAAACCACTTGATGCTATCAAAGATGACACCCCAGATGAGAATGAGGTGAAAAATAATTCCCAGCAAGAAATTATTGCTGGGAAAGCTGTTCAACTCACAAGATGGATGTTTGAGACTCAGCCCATGGATGTCCTGGGGACAGAGACACCCGACTCCTCTGACAAACCTCAAAAAACAGCTGAGCTCGCACGAGGAGACGTGCGCACTGCTATGTGGCTCTTTGAGACACAGCCATTGGATTGTTTGAACAGGATTTATGACAAAGATGAGGTAGACGGGGATGCAGAGAAAGTGACGGACATCACTGGGGGAGATGTCAAAACCGCCAGGTATTTGTTTGAGACCCAGCAGCTTGACTCATTAGGTAAGACAGATATCATTGAAGAGAGCCATCTCCTGAGCCTCAAGTCTGAATTGGAAGAGATCAAAGGTGATGTGAAGACCACAACTCGCCGTTTTGAGACGCAGCCCATGTGCGTGATCAGGGGCGACTCGGGGGAGATGCTTGAGATCACTTCTATTCACAGGGAAGAGACTGAGAAAGGAGATGTAAATTTGTCACGGTGGATGTTTGAAACTCAGCCACTGGACATGATCAAGAAAGACCCAGCTAAAATGAAACTCATTTGTGGAATTTCAATGGAGGACAACATTCAATGCGGCGTAAATAAAGGGAGGTGGCTTTTTGAGACCAAATCTCTGGACACCATCCAAGATGAGAAGTGGGAGTGTTATAAGAAGCAAAGGGAGGAAATAATTGGAGCTGATGTGCGGAAGCATTGCCTGGTGTTTGAGACACAGCCGATGGCCTCGCTGAAAGACAACACAAATGCACGGCCTTTGCCCTCTGAGGAGATTATGGGAGGTGATGTCAGGTCAACAAAACATCTGTTTGAGACTGTTCCCATGGAGAATCTGAAGGACCTGCCTGAAGTTGGAAAATTGCAAAAAGTATATGCGTCTGCAGAGGAAAAGGGTGATGTGAGACACCAGAAGTGGGTGTTTGAGAGCCAGCCACTTGAAAACATCAGAGAGGAGAGGAGGGAGATCACAAAAACAGTGAACATTGGAGCTCTTGACAAGGGGGATGTGACAAACTATAAAGAAAGATTTGAAAGTATGGATTTAAGTAAATGCGAGGCCACACAAAGGATTCAAGTGGAGGGTGTGACTAGTGGTTCAGTGAAATCGAATAAAGTGCTCTTTGAGTCCACCCCCACGTACGCCATGCAGGACAGCTCTGGCCACTACCATGAGGTGAAGACGGTAAGGCGTGAGGAGATTGTGAAAGGAGACGTGCATAGCTGTCGATGGATGTTTGAGACTTGTCCAATTGATGCATTTGATGAGAACAACAAGTTCCAGGTCATTAAGGGCATATCTAAGCAGGAGATCGAGTGTGGCGATGTCAAGACGGCCAAGTGGTTATTTGAGACTCAAGCCCTAGATGCCATTAAAGTCTTCAGCGCCTCTGAGGAAGAGGAGGGGCAAATTAAACAGGAAGTTACAATGGAAAAAGGAGACGTGAAAACATGCAGGTGGCTCTTCGAGACACAGCCGATGGATGCTTTATATGAGAAGACAGATAAGACTGAGACAAGTGTGGAAGAAGTTCAAAGGGGTGATGTTAAGACATGCACATGGCTTTTTGAGACACAGACACTGGATAACATACGTGACCACACAGAGACAGAGTCTGAGACCATCCTTAAAACCTGCACTGTGAAGCAAGATGACATCCAAGGAAAGGACGTGCGTCTGGTCCGTTTCCTTTTTGAAACAGAGAACCTGGCAAACCTCACAGGCCAGGACAGCGGTTCCTTCAAGAGGGTTACGGAAATTGACGTTCAATCGGGTGACGTTTCTAGGATGAAGTATATCTTTGAGAATTGTTCTTCCGACACCATGAGCTCTACCTCACAGGAAACCATGCAGCGGCTGAAGACGCTGCAAACTGAGGACATCCAGAGGGGAGATGTGACAAACTGCACTTGGAAGTTTGAAAATGAGCCCATCGATTCCATTTGCAAGGACTCAACGGAGACGAGGGAAGTTCGCACTGTGACAGACGTGCAAGGGGGCAATGTCAATCAAGGTCGCTTCATTTTTGAGACGTATGCCCTGGATAGAATCAAACAGGAATCCTCAGAGACAGACATTTCAAACCTGAGTAACGTCGTCAGGAATGAGATTGAGCAGGGATATGTGAAAAACTACACCATGATGTTTGAAAATCAGCCACTCTACGCCATCTGTGATAAAGAGGGCCACTACCACGAGGTCACCACACTAACAAAGGAAGAGATCCTGCGAGGAGATGTGGTGGGAGCTCGCTGGTTATTTGAGACTAAGCCCCTGGATTCCATTAGAGATACAGAGGAGGTCTATGTAATCAAAGCTGTGACAGAGGAAGATATCAACAAAGGAGACGTGAGCGCTGCCAGGTGGAGATTTGAAACGCAGCCTCTAGACAAAATCACAGATGAAAATAAAGTAACTGCCAAAACAGTGGCCAATATACAAGGCGGGGATGTTACGACAAGTAAGCAGCAGTTTGAGAGCCATGCCATGACTCAGAAATACATCAGAACCGTGAGTGTGAGTGAGATACAGAAAGGGGACGTTAGATCCGCTACATGGATGTTTGAGACGCGCAGCATTGACGAGATCCACAAGGATGGTGGAGAGTATGACGACATGAAGACGGTGAGGAAGGAGGAGGTCATGAAGGGGGATGTCACGCAGTCTGTGTGGCTCTTTGAGAAGCAGCCGCTTGATAGCATTAAGCAGACAGATGGGGCAGAGACACCGGTCACCAAGGAAGCAATCCCCCAGGGTGACGTGAAGACAACCACCTGGCTGTTTGAAACTACTCCTTTCTATGAATTTAATGAGAGCAGTGTGGAGAAGCAGGAAATAATCGGTAAAAGCATAAAGGAGACTCTCCAGGAGCTTTACTGTCAGAAAATAGTTGAGTCGCAAGGTATCCTTATCGAAGCAGATGAGATTGGTGATGTGCGGATGGCCAAGTATAAACTCATGAACCAGGAGGCTCCACAGATCCAGAGAGAAGAGGTTATCAGGGGTGATCTGAACAACATTATGGTGAACCTGCTGAACCGCCGGGAGGCCATGGAGAGGGGCATCACTATCGACGAAAAGGAGAGAGGTGACATTAACATCACAGTGCAGCAGCTATTCAGCCAGGAGAGGGAAATCAATGTGGAGAAGGAGGAAATCGTCGGTGGTGACATTCAAGAGGCCATAAACAGTCTGCTCAGGACTGAGAGTTCGTCAAAGCGTGGCATTTTGATCCAAGAAGATGAGAAAGGAGATGTGAGAATGACCATCTACTCACTGTTAAATAAAGGGGAGAGAGCATCTATGGAGCGGGAGAACATCATTCAGGGTAATGTCAGCAAAACACTGCATCGCCTGCTGTCGAACCCCGATGAGAGAGACACCAAGAGGATAAAGGTGGGAGACACAGAGAGGGGAAATGTCAGTTTTTACACCACCTGCATTGAATCAGGTGCCATGGATTACCTCAAGCAGCTGCAGTACGAGCCGGATGAGGTGCTGGAGAAGGTAGAGAAGGAGAGAATCATTGGCTCAGACATCGAGGAGACCAAGCTCAGCTTAAGAAGGAATCACCGGCAGATCGGCCGCATGGTAGGTGAGGATGACATACTGCCCGGCGATGTGCACAGCATAGTGAAAGTGTTCATGACTGAGCCAACCGTGTCGTACAGAAACCTGGAGATAAAGGACATCATCAAAGGCGACCTCCGCGGAGCACTGGATTCACTGACCCAAGCTGCCAATCAGAGAGTGGTGATGGAGAAAGAGGAGGTGGTTAAAGGAGATCTGACTACAACACTGAGGTCACTGGAGGAGGCTCAACATCAGGCCAAGGAAACAGAAAAGCCAGAAATCATCCGAGGAGACATCAGATCAGCACTGGAGTTGCTAGAAAAATCGACAACCACGAAAGCTGAGGCCACAGTCGAAGATTTAATAGCAGGTGACATTAAAGGTACTCTAAAATCCCTGGAGCTAGCAAGCCAAGCGGTGAAGGAGGTGGAAAAAGAGGAGATTGTCAAAGGAGACATTCACACGACTATACAGTGTTTACACGAGGCTTCTAGTGAGAGGAAGATATATCAACATCAAGTCAGCGAACAAGGTGACGTCAAAGCAACCATACAGCTCCTGTTAGAACCCTCTAATTCACAAGGAACCCAAGAGAGGGAGAGCACTGAAGGAGATGTAAAGGGAGACGTGAAAACATCCATTCAGTCCCTTTGCAATGTGCAAGACAGCACCACAGCAGAGAGGGAGGAGGTGGTTAAAGGAGATGTGCAAGGCACCATCAAGTGCCTAATGCAAAGGAAACAGTATTCAAATCCCAAACGCATGTATCAAACAAAAAAAGCCAAACCAGCAGTAAAAAATCCGTCCACTGCCAGGCAAATGGAGCACAAAAGTATGCACAGCAAGAAGAGTGAGAGCAGAGCCGCCAATCTGCTTCCTGATGTGAAAATCCTCCCTCAGAGCAGCAAGTTGCAAAGCAAATCTGTACAAATGAAGGTTATCACCCAGGAGGATCACAGCATCACAACAGCCAAAGCAGAACAAGCCACTGAGGCCTCGGAGCACAGCGAAGTCCAAGAGCAGCCCGCAAGGCATAAGGTTGAAAGCCCACAGAGGGCAGCAGACCCAAAGGACTCTCTCATGGAAAGGAAAGAAGCGGCTTCCAGTGTCCAGGCAGCGGATGTGAGTGTGGCAAAAGAAGCGCAAAGCGTTTCGCAGACAAGCGTTTCCTCCAAGCAAACAAGCGAAACAAAGATTATCAGGCAGACCCACACAACGGCGACGGAGAAAAGCGTTACTCACAAGCAAAGCGTAAGGGCCATCACTACGCGTGAGTCAGACACTCCTGAGAGGAAGAATATCAAAACAGAGAGCAAGGCTACGGCTCAGAAGCAGAACATAAAGACGTTTAAGAGTGAACGCTGCAGAGTTAACCCAGAAGAGGGGACAAGTTTGATCAAAAAGCCTGAGATTCATAATCCACCGCCACTTTCCTCTCCTCCTCCTCGCTCCGAGTCAGTGCAGTCCCTCCCTCCACCTCCCTCACCAGTGCTGGACACTCCAACATCCCCAACATCCCACCAGCTGTTGATGAGGCGGGACAGTGACCTTCCTCTACCCCCACCTCCACCGCCTCCCATGGAATGTGGGAAGCCTGAGTCTGAATTTTTCCCCCCTCCTCCACCTCCCACCCCACCATCTCTGTCCGGCATAGACTTCCTCCCGCCTCCTCCGACACAGCAGGAGCTCAGTGCAATTCCTCAGCCCCTCGTGGTCAAGCAGGCCAAACCAGTCAGCAAGCCTCTGTTCAAGGTGCCAAAGCAACAGGAAATGCCAGTCCAGGTGAGACCCAAATGGCAGAAAAAGCAGCTCTCATCCTCTTCATCGCATGACGTCCCTCCTGTCAAAGAAACATCAACAGCGGAGAGGACAGAGGTGGCTAAGGTGGAGGAGGAGAAAAAGGAAATGACTGCACAGCCCGATAAGAGCGCACAGATGCAGAATGAGATAACAGCGGCTCCCCTGGCAGATAACAAAATTGAAACTGGTGTCACAAAAACAGATCAAAATGAAACAACACAGCCGCCACAGCTGCCAAAGAAAGTCCCTCTCATTAAACTGCCTCATTCTCAACCTGAAGCGGCAGTGCAGCCTAAACTGTTGCCCCAAGCACGCAAATTCAAAACTCCTCTCATGCTCGCTGAGGAGAGATACCGCCAGCAAAAAATGGAAGAGGCTCAGAAAAGCAAAGTTACCACTCCCACCTCTCCACCAGCTAAGCTTGAGGCGGTGCCCCCTCACTTCTCCTCAGTGCAGAGTAGCAAGGAGCAAATCACTGAGGAGACAGAGACAAAAGCAAAGCTTGAGGAATTTCAAGCAGTTTTCAAAGAGGAGGTCTTAGCACAAGATGTGGCCTCCAAAAAAAGCCCTTCCCCCAAGCCACTAAACAAACCTGTGACGGCAATGAAGAAGAAATCAGCTGCCCAGCTCCCAAACATCTCTACAGATAAAAAGCAGGTCATCAGCGATCACTCATCTTCGCAACAACAGCTGACCTCGACCAAAGTTGTTGAAAAATGTTTGGCTTCGAAACAGGCCTCCATTTCCTCTCACTCATCCGCCACTGAAGTCAATCAGCAATTGGATGAGGCAGCATCTCTTATCAAAGAGAAGCAGCAGCAGCAGATTGTTCAGAAATCTTCTGCCAGGTCTACCTGCACCACCACCTCCAGCAGCAGAAACATCACCGTGACTCAGAACCTGGTCGAGGAGAGTGGAAATCTTCAAAGTCAGAATGCAGTCACATCTATTGCAGAAGATGTAAAGAATGTTAACAAGGGAGTCAAGAGCTCTCCGACACAGGAGGGGAGATCACAGCCATCGCAGCCCTCCAAAATTCCAAAGGTAACTCCAAGTTTCAAGGTGAGAACCTTCAAGGTTCCATCAGAGAAGAAAGAGGGAGAGCCTCCTGTCACCGTTGAACAAAGTGATTTGATGAGGAGCAGAAGACAAACTCAGACCCAGGAAGGGAGGGGGAATGTCTCGCACAATGTGGATGCAAAGTCAGTCCAGGAGGTGACGGGGCACGAAAGCAAAGCTGAGGTGAGGGTGAGACATCAACTTACCCAACCTGTGAACAAGGCTGTGGTGGAGGTGAAAAATGGGAGGCAGACACAAAAGAGTGTAAATGACCTTCAGCTTTCACCGTCAGTTACAGTCATCCTGTCGCAGGAGGAAAAGACAGAAACTGCCCCTGCTTCCCGAGTGCAGGGCCATGTTTTGGACTATGCCGCCGCCCAGCACAACACCAAGG
Source organism: Carapus acus (assembly GCA_900312935.1). Lineage (NCBI taxonomy): Eukaryota > Metazoa > Chordata > Actinopteri > Ophidiiformes > Carapidae > Carapus > Carapus acus. The sequence continues at coordinate 19,525 of OMPJ01016437.1, forward strand.
CAGAGCACCATCAGCAGCGTGAAAAGCAAGTGGTGACGGAGAGAGTTGTTCATAGGCTTGAGGATGTCCAGACACAAAAACAACATGTCAAAATGCAGCAGCAACAGAAACAGAAATCAGAGTCCAAAATACAGGCTGCAGTGCGAAGCTTCCATGAAGGCAAAGACATAATGGTGAAGTCTGGCATCAAGGAAGACATGGGTCCGCAGCCTGGAAACTTGGACTGGGAGAAATGTGCCGTCATACAGACTCTGCTCACTCAAGTCAAAGAGCTGGAGAGTGCACCAAGTAAATTAGACTTGAGTATTGTGAGGACAGTTATAGGCAAATTTCCAGACTGGGTAATGAGCCCAGAGGAGAGGAAGAATCTAAGTGAGATTTCCACAATGCAGAGTAAGAAGAAACTGAAGGAGATGGTCACTTACATCAGGAATCTGGTCCAAACTAAACTCCACATTTTTGAAGAAAGCATGATCAAAGTGGAAAATCAAGAAAAAAGGCCTCCTCCTCCTGTGGCACCGAAACCTGACCATAATGTCTGTGCCACGGCAACCATAAAGATCGCTAAAAGCAGCACTAGCTCATCAAAAGTGGAGATGCAAAGGAGCAGAGCGCATCAGGATGTGAGTGAGGTGGCGGCGCACAGAGTGCCCACCCCACTAGGCAGCATTCGCACCCCGTCGCCAACTTTCATCAGCATTGAGTCAGTGAGGAGAGTAAACTCGCCGCTCAGAGCCACCCCATCTCCCCCTCCCAAAAAGTCAGACGCCACTCCCC